>JAJOOR010002011.1:0-47379 GCA_036250505.1 Solanum acaule | reverse complement strand
CGAAAATTAATTATCATATTTTTTTGTTGAAAAAATAGGTTTTACTAGCGAATGGTTGTTGGAGCCTTAGTCGCCACTAAAAATCACTCATAACCTTTAGTGGCAATATTTTGGGATTTTGTGGCGACTTTGTCACCACTAAAAGTCAAGTTCTTTTGTAGTGAATCTTAGTTGGCAATGCTTAGGTGGAGGGATTAGTCCCATGTGGCTTGCCACATCACTAAAAAATTGGGGTGTTAACTCTTGAGGGTATTTGTGGTGTCCTGAGATAACTGCGGGGGTAATTTTGATCCCAAAATGTAATGAAGGGTATAAGTGGTCTATTTCGCATAGTGCAGGAGCAATTTTGACCCTTTTCCGTTTAATTAATCCAAAACATTTTATATGTGAAAAGAATGCGATTGAAGCACTCATTGACCACATGAATGAATCTACAATGTAGACCTATCATTCTATCTAGACCAATAATGCAAAAACTAAAAGATAGGTGATAATATATTACAGCGTGTTAATTAGTATCGATATTATAAAAGTTCTTTATAATGTCAATATATAGATTAAAAATTATTTGAGTAATCAAAAACATATCATGTGTGACAAAATTTTATTAAATATTTCTTTAATCATTTGAATCAACCTTTATCCAGTCTCACATCTTCAGATCTTCCCATTCTCTACTCAGTCCTCATTTTTTCTTGAACAAGAAAAGAGCAGCATAACAATAACTTCAATTAAACAAGATCATCAAGACTACCGTTCAGTTTAAACCAATAGTGTTTAAATCGAATAACGTATTAATTTATTATAAAAAGTTAAAAGCTATACTAATCCTTACTTGTAATATCAACAATGTATATAACTAGTCTATTTTTGGTTAACAATCAACAAAATGTATCGCAAGTTTGTAACATGGGGTTGAAGCACCCTCTTGGGCCTTGATCACATCTTTCTATGGGCCGGTTGTCAATTTAAGCCCACCGACCAATAAACCCATAACCCACTTTGTGTTCGCCTTTCTTGTAGCTCCAAACTCTTGGAATTTTGTGGCGCACATTCAGAAATCACAGAGAAGAGCAAGTGAATATTCATACAGCTAGAGAAAAGCTAAGCTACTCTGCTCGGTAATGATGCTTACAGGAGACATACCACCGAATCAAACTATTTACATTAAGAACTTAAACGAGAAGGTCAAGAAAGAAGGTAACTTTTTTACTTTTTTTTTTTTGAAGATTTAAGCTAGGGTTTTAGTATAAATTCGAATCAGGAATTGTTAAGGCTGCAAAATTTCAGCTGTTTATGATCTTTTCATACATTTAGGCGTTGTTGAATAGTTGTAAATGGCAGCAAAATACCATATAAATCCATTGTGTATGAGTACTATATGGAGTTGTAAGTTGGAGAGGAGGAATTAGAGAAGTCATAATAGAAGGGTGTGTAGAATATGTATGTTTACCCGGGGTAAAGTAAAGGGTAGAGTTTCAAGTGACTTGTAAGCGCAGATTGTCTTCCATGAATGTTGGGTCAAATTTTGTAAGCCATGTACCTGGGAGGAACTTATTAAAAGGAAGGGTTTCCGCTTTTGGCAGCCCGTGTTGGTTGAGAGGAGCTGGACTTTGAATAAAGCAAAGGTCTAGTGGTGTTTTTTCCCAGTCACATTCATGGATTCTGTCAAAAGAATACAAGCCCTTTTGGGGTGAATTGGATTCTGCAAAGTTGGTGTTAACTGAACCTAGTATTTTAGGGGTGCGATAAGTGTGAGGTTTTTAGAACCCCTATTTGCTTTAAGAGATAAACTCTATGCAGTAATGGAATAGAATGTTCCCGAGTGGAGTTGGACAGATTCATTAGGGAACACCAACTAATTTGGGACTGAGCAGGGAAAATACTCTTCGATTTCATCAAGTTTTCTGGTGATCATTTCCTTCTTATTTTTGTGCATTTTTGCCTCAATATCCATATTATATCTTTGTGTTGAGGGTTAAACTTGGCATGAAAAAAGATGTACTTATCAAGGAGAAAGTTTCAAGGTTCGCTTTTTTAGTGTTCTATCAAGTACCGAAACTCATGACTCTTATGTAACACTGCCTTGAGAAATGGTATTCTTATTACAACAGAGTTTTGCAAGACCCAATTATTGGGTTGTCTATTTTCTTTTGCTCATTTGTGCTTTCAAATGCTTTTTTCTGTTTGTTTATGGTGTGCGTGTTTTTTTTTATGTGTACTGGCAACGATGCCATTTTGAACCATTTCTGTTATCTAATTTCGGAAAATGCCAAGCATCCTCTGGCTTGTCTTTTGTATATGAGAAATTAATGTGGAATATAATTATTAACTCTTATGGTTTTAATGGGTTTGACAACAGCTGTTTGCAGGAGTATGTACTTTGCTATATGCTAATGGTTTTTTCTTGTTTTGCAGAGCTAAAGAGGTCTCTGTATTGCTTGTTCTCGCAGTATGGGAGGATTGTCGATATAGTAGCTCTTAAGACTCCCAAACTTAGAGGACAATCATGGGTTGTGTTTAGTGAAGTCACAGCTGCCAGTAATGCTGTGAGGCAAATGCAAAACTTCCCATTTTACGACAAACCAATGGTGAGCATAATGACAGTTGGAATTGTGATCTGTTTCTCTTGTTCATTTTTAATGTACTAACATGGCTGTTGTAGCTTAATTGTTCAAAACGTCCTGCTTCATTGTCCTTATTTTCTTTATCCATCTCCTGAAGTATGTGATGATCCTTTATCAACTTGTTATGTTTATGTGATATCCTTTGTCCTATCAGAAAAAGCTCTTACTATGTCTACTGTACAATAGTTCTCTAAATGTATCTTTTTAGCTTGGACTGCCCTGATTTCTGGTTTTATAGTCTGTCCCTAAATCATGTAGTCCGTCAAGATGTGGAAACATATTGCTGACTCCACACTTTGCTTAAAACCATTTTATAATTTTTGATAAATACCTGCACTTCATTAAAAAAATATACCAAGTTATATTACTAAAACTAATTCTAATACAGTATTTGTCAAAAAGGTATGCCAAACTTCTTTTACAGAATGTGGTAGTCCTCACCCTAACTACCCTGCTCAGGTGCCAAATAGTGCCTTTTCCTACTTTGCTTCAATGATGACTCTTACTCCCGATCGCATGGTTGAAGGTGGAGGCCCTTCTTACTAGGTTATCCATCCCTTGTCTGCCTTAGTTAATGAATTTATTGATTGATCTATTAATTATTATTTTTTTCCTGATTATGGTTGTGGTGGTATAAAATTGAAAATATAGCTGCCTGCCTGAACATTGATAGACTATGACCTTTAGTCAAGTTATGAATTATTATTCTTATTAAGGACCACAGAAACATAATGTATACTAAAACGATACCATTTTGGGCCTCAGGGTTTGGTATAGTGGTAAAAGCGCCTCATGTTGTATGTAGGTTGTGCGCTCATCGCATTTGAATTCTTGTTGAGGCAAAAGCCTAGTATTTAAGTGGAGAAGAGGAGACAGAATGTCCCATTATCCCTCAGAGTATCAAATCATGCACCACTGGGGATTTCTCAGTTATAAATAAAATAACACCATTATAAGATCGGATACATGTATGCTTGTGTTTTGTGTGAATTGGCTTTTTGTACCAGTAGGAATGTGCAAGTTCAATCTTCTCTGGAGTCCGGACATATATAAGCTCTACATAGCTAGCTAATGAAGATATGGACTAAGACCCACAACAATCTGCTTAACCTTTACAAGCAAAAGAAGACTCTGGAACTGTGTAATAGGGTAAAAAGAGTATCAGATTAATTCGATATGACCTGAAGTTTATCAACTGTTGTTAAATGGGAAGGGTTAGATGTAGGTTTCTGACATAATCATACAGAGTAAAGCGCTGCATCTGTTACTCATTTTTGTCTAAATCCTTATCACCTTGTGCTTTTAGGAAGAAACTCCTCAGCTTTGTAGAATATAGAAGTCACAAATATGCACCCTCTAGAGTAATTGTATCTGGAAAGCTGTCTCATCTTGTTGCTTGGTTTTAATACTCCCTACGTCCCATTTTATGTGGCAACATTTGACCGTACACGGAATTTAAGAAATAAATTAAGACTTTGAAATGTTTACCAAATTGCCCCTTCAAAAAATAGTCATATTAAAAAGTAGACTCACTTTTCTCTCTCATAAATGTATTGGAGTACTATCTTTAAGATTAAGTAGGACCAACAAGGGTAAAAGAGGAATTGTACCTTTAAATACTTACCATATAAAGAAATGTGACATTCTTTTTGGGACTGACCAAAAAGGAAATGGTGCCACATAAAATGGGACGGAGGGAGTATTCAATTTTTGGAGCATATCCTAACTATCTTTGTGCTTTGCGCATGTTGGGCCCAAAGTGTCTCCTCTAGAGTTGCATATCAATAACCTGTATACAAGTGCACAGTAGACACTATGGGCTTCTATCTTTCTAACAATGGGACTTTTTTAGTTTTAATTTCTCTGGGACTAAATGTTTGTATTAATTGCTTAAATTGGGTTGCTGTCCCAAAAAAAATTTGGCTTGCTGTTGTTCATTTTATATGGTGTAGAACAGTAGAAAGGTCAGTGACTAAGCTTTTGATATAATGCAGCGGATACAATATGCTAAATCAAAGTCAGATTGTATTGCTAAGGCTGAGGGGACCTATGACAAGAAAAAGAAACAAGATGAAAAAGGTGA
Organism: Solanum acaule; assembly: GCA_036250505.1. Classification (NCBI taxonomy): domain Eukaryota; kingdom Viridiplantae; phylum Streptophyta; class Magnoliopsida; order Solanales; family Solanaceae; genus Solanum; species Solanum acaule. The sequence continues at coordinate 42,669 of JAJOOR010002011.1, read as the reverse complement.
CTTCATTCTGTTGTATATTATTCACCTGCTCCATTTCCTCTTAAGCTTCTCATTTTTCCAAAGTGCGTGTCATGGAAAGTCATCTATGGAAATGCTTAAAAATGAATCTTATAGTCCAAGAGGAGCACTCTTTGCTGAAGCTAAGAGCATTCAAACAAACTAAATAAACATTAATTACTATTGTAATTTCTGTATACCTTCAAGATTTTTCTTCTGGCAAAGTTCTTTTGTTACAATTGAGCTAAACAGAATATTTTATAGTTCAACTGAAGGGTCTTAACAGAATAGTACTAGATGCATAGTCCTTGAGTAGCACCTGTCATATTGATTGTGATCTTGTCTACAACATCCACTTACAATTTTCTCATCATTATGGGTGCCTAATGCATATGATCGTAGAGAAAGGCAACTACAATCATGGACTAGTGATGAAAAACTTTGTTAGGAGTATCGTAATCATCAGCATGCATGCATTTCATTTTATCACAATCCTCGCAGTTTCCAAAGCTTGATACTGTTGCAGTTTGATGAACCACATGTGTATTTGCATTGCATGCATAACTTTTAAAATGCATTTGCCAGTTATTTTGTTGACTTCTAGTGATCTGGACTAACTTGAAATATTAATATGTAGTGGAGAAAAGGAAACGTACTGAAGAAACTCCGCAAACTGGTGCAGCTAATGGCCCAAGAGCCGACAGTAACGGCGGAGGTCCAGCTGTAAGTTTGTTGCAACTTCATTATTTGTTTCAACTATTGCTTTTTTTCTTTGGTTTAGTTGTACAAAAACCTGCCTCTCCTTTGTCCATAATTGTGCGATTGATTGTCCATATGGAACTTCAAATGTAGTATGACTGCCTTTGTAATGACCCCAAAGTAATGCGCTCACAGCCTGGTTATACTTACACCCATGGCTCCGAATGACTAGCAGCTTGACTTCATGACAACTTCCTATATGTTACAGTTGATCTCTTTTTGTTCAACATTATTATCTGAATATGCTCATCTATTATCTTCATTAATTTCATGTTGTCGAACAACTTTTGCAGGCTGCATCTCGACAAGGAAAGCCAAGTGCTCAAGATGTTGCAGAACCAAATAATATCCTCTTCATACAGAATCTGCCCCACGAGACAACAAGTATGATGCTTGAAGTGCTCTTCAAACAGTATCCTGGCTTTAGAGAAGTTCGAATGATTGAAGCAAAGCCAGGTATTGCATTCGTGGAATTTGATGACGATGTCCAGTCTTCAGTCGCCATGCAGGCCCTTCAAGGCTTCAAAATCACACCGCAGAATCCCATGGCGATCACCTATGCCAAGAAATGAGCATTCTTAATTCCAGTACATGCTGGTATTGTATGTTCACCCCATAGGTCAGATGAGAGGAAGATGTAGAAGGCCACATGTATTATACACTTGAGCAGGCAGGCTTCTTTTAAGCCTTGAAGTCTTTTGGGTCTTTGTAGTCAATTAAAAATGTTTTAAACAATTTGATTTTATGTACTAGTGCTGCCGAATCCTAAGAAAATAGGTGTTTGATTGTCTGGTATTTTGATTTTTGGCAATTCTCTTTCTCAATTTGAGTTAAATCAAATATTTGTTTTCTTACATTATCAAGCAAGTAGTGTCTATTTAATTTCTTTTTAACTTAAAGTATTTTTACTAAGATAATGGATGATCGACAAAGCAAAACGCAAAAGGTGAGAGAGTGAATGCATTATAACTAGGTTCTCTGGTTTCAGAATATGAGCTGCTAAATATTTTGCAAAATTTCCAGACAACATATTCTCCATTTTTCAATAGTGTCTGTCAAAAGCTTTTTATATTATAAAATATTGGATATCACCTATATCTAATTGACGGACTAATGCACGTTCTATAAGTTGATTATCCAATAATTATAAAATCATTTGAAAAATGATTAATCATAAGTTATGTGTGTAACTAAGTTGAATAATGTTTCATTTTTGACATTTGTTCGTTATTAGAGAAAGGATAGAGAGGAAGAAGAAAACAGTGATCTTCATTTTTCTAATACACAATATTTCATAGTCTTACTAGTAGTACTAATAGTTATAGTAATAATTTAACTTTTTCCTAACAAACAATATTTGAGCCAACAAGGTCTAAAAGGTAAAAAGAACAAACTAAAAGGACTTCAGTGCAAATATTGTTATAAAAGGTACACAGAGGTAGAAAATGCGTTGTTAATAGACAGAAACTTGCTTAACAGATTTTAGTTGGAGAAGGTAGCCATTTCACTTAAGCATTCTCTTTCTCATCTGGGTAAGCTTCAAATCCTTCTTTTTTCTCATTTTTAGCTAAAAAATTAATGTTTTTGTGTTAAAGGATGAAGAGTAGGATCTGGGCTTAGCTAAAAAATTGATGTTTTTGTGTTAAAAGATGAAGAGTAGGTTCTGGGTATATATGCTTCAAATCCATTTTTTTCTCATTTCTTGTGTAAAAAAAAAAGATCTTTTTGGTAGAAGATGATCAGTAGCTTCTAGTTTCACACAAATGAAGCCATTGTTTGATTTGATAGCATGTATTTCTTGTTATTTTGTTGTTTGTAGTTGAACTTGAAAAATGAAATGTTAGACTTGATGGGTTTTATTTTCATTTGTGTTCTGAAATCTCTGTCTAATGCAGTAACAGTTCATTTACTTTTTTCCTTGTTATACAACATTATAATTGAACTCCACTTACAGAAAAGGAAGAGGCAATATTCAGATGATGTCATTATTATTTTGTACCTGTATGTGTTCTTGAACTTCAAAAAGAAATATTATGATTTAATTTGGTGAGGTGCACTCATTTTCATTTTCTGGTTGTTTTCTTGTGCGGAAGATTGATTTTCACTTTTGTCTTGTAATGATTGTTTTCATGGTAGTCCTCTAAATGATATGTAAACTGATAGGTAGATGTTTAGCCAGTGGCATGAAATTCATTCAAGAGATAACTGCTGTCTATTGATCCCCCTAAGTGGATTCCTTTGTCTAGTGATAGATATGGAATAATAAGATGATCTTATTAGGATTTTTTGTTTTGTCTAGTGATAGATATGGAATAATAAGACGATCGTATTAGGATTTTTTGTTTTTGTCTCCCGCTGATTGTATTTATGTTCTGAAGATTGTATTGGTCTAATCACTAATGCCATCGCACATGTAGTCCTCTAAATCATATAGGTATTCATTCAAGAGATAACTGCTGTCTATTGTTCAAGAGACAACTGGAAATAAAGAACCCCTGTCTAGTGATAGATTTGGAATAATTTATTCTAATGCTGCCGCACGTATGAAGATTATCTAATTTGAATTAATTTTCTGCTGATTGTTTTCCTCTAAATGATATGTAAACTGATATATGGTAGGTAGATATTTAGCCAGGTTCTACTAACATGAAATTCATTCAAGAGATAACTGCTGTCTATTGATGTTTATTTGGGATAATGAAACCTCTGTGGATTCCTTTGTCCAGGGATGGATATGAAATCTATAAAAGATTTGTTGGAGCAGATGTTGGACCAAGTTCAACATCAACATACTGGGGAATCCAAAGATGTATACGAAATGAAAGGGAAGCTAGAGCAGATTAAATCATATCTTTTAACCCAAGGTAATAATCAAACTATGTTTATAATTTAATAGTTTTTTTGTCTTGGTGCTTTTTTAACTTTTGATCAAATTTTAATTATTTTTTTTTGATAAAGCAATGCATAGCAATGTATTTTCTGGACTTTCTTCCCTTCATTCACCTCCACCACAACAACCTTCTCCTCTAATAGCTGACCAGCAAGCATTAGTATCAAATCAACAAACTATTCCTCTGATAGTTGGCCAGCAAGTAATGACACAGGCAGTAGACACTGTGGGACAACCAACACCAATGGTGGTTCAAAATCCAGCATCAAATCCACAGCCAGCTGGCCCGTTTTTCATGCCTCCAGTACATTGGCAAGTAGTTGATGAGAATCTGTTTAATGCCGTCGACGAGCCTGTTCTATGGTTCAGCAAGCTGGTCACGTCAAAAAAATCACAACAGCTGCTTACTGTTCCACATGATAAAATACCGGACTTCGAGAAAGGAAGCCCTCCTTCCTCATAAGCGCATTCTCCTCTGTTTTCAGGCATGACCCTACCTGTTACACTGCACAGTAGTAAACTAGAAAGCATGATTGGTGGTGCGCCAGGATTGCTGTATAGTAAAAGCAAAACCGCTATGCATATATATTGGCCCTCCGGTGGCAAGTATTTTAAGGAATCAACCATGATTGATGTGTGGTTTCAATGGAAAAAACATGGTCTGAGACATATGCTAATAGTCAAAGTTGAAGAGCAAGGTAATTAGTTAGGCCTTCATGTTTTTTGTCTTCTTTATGATTCTTTTATAGTTTTTTGTTTAACTTGGTTATTCTCTTGCTCGTCCATTTGGAACAGGAGCAGGAACAGGGCCATCTGGAGCTAGAGCAGAGCCATCTGGAGCTGGAGCATCAAAACGTCCTAAACTAGGTGGCGTTTGAAGAGACTACAAATTTCTGTATCACAGCATCAAAACGTCCTAAACTAGGTAGAGTTTGAAGAGACTATGAATTTCTGTATCACAAATGTAATTTTCATTTTGTCTGAACTTCATTCTGTCTACCTGTTATATGATAAGCACTATATCCAAAATGTCTACCTGTTGTAAGCACTCTATCCATTCTGTCTACCTGTTATATGGGAAGCACTATATCCATTCTATCTACATGTTATATGGGAAACACTATATCCATTTTGTCTACCTATTATATGGGAAGCACTGTATCCATTCTGTCTACCTGCTATATGGTAAGCACTAGAATAGATCAAACATAAAAAATAAAGGCTCTATGTGTGAAGTCAACCTACATGTACATTGCGGAGTATTCATAGTCATGTCATAAAGAGTTTCAGTATTTATCGAGCAAAGATCATACATAGTATTTCACGGGTACCTTGTATATTTGGACAGTTTTTTAAAATGTTTGCACGTCTACCTTTTTATGGCTTAAAGTTGATGCATTTCCAAAAGAAGTTAAGGTTAAAATAGTTGGACTTCAGCTTTAAGTGAATGAAGTTCGTATGCCTGAAAATCTTAAGTCATATATGCTTGAACTTCAATCGTATGAAACTTGAGACATTTTGTTCGAACCACATGTCTGAAGTTGTTTCAAAGTGGGTAGCAATATTAGTATGTTATGTACACACAAATATTACTTTAAGAACTTGGAGTTAGTGAACTTAGGCTTATAAAGACTATAAACAAAACGAACAATACCTTTATTATGTGTATAGGTTGGAGTGGTGACATGTTGCGATTGAAGACAGAAGATATGGAAACAAGCATCACAATCAGACCAACAACAGGTGAAACCATTCACAGAATTCGCCATTCGCCGTCTTGGGAAAATGTCTGGTCCAATACAATTTTTTTTTGTTGTATAGAAGTGTTGAGTCTTCCAATCTTCTTTTAAAAAAAAAGGGGCGCTTGACCAGAGACTACTATTAGGGGCGCTTGACCAGAGACTACTATTAGTAATACAGAATCAGAGGTGCGCCTCTCCTACTACTAATACTGTTTATATATTCCTAAGAGAACAAAACCTTGTTGCCCAAGAAAAGGAGCCATGCTAATTCTTAGGGAAAGGACTTAAGTTAATCATCATATGATAAAAACTTTCTTTTGTTAGACCTAAAAGTACGAGGAACGAACATCCGTTACTAATTTGTTCATAACAAAACTAAGTAGAAAGGCAATACAGCTAAAAAAATAATATTATTATTATGTTTCTAAAAAAAGTTTGGTTGTCAAGAAAAAAAGTTCAATGAAGAAAGCAAATAAGATATTCAAAGTTCACACACATTCTCCCATAAATAACTAGAACTATATGAATTCAGATCAGTATATAGTATAGTATGTTGGGTTATAGCAAAGTGTGAATGAGAAATTGGAAAATGTGGGAGACCAATTTTGAGGAAAAATGAAAAGTCATTTCTCCCATATTGAGAGAGGAAAGGAAAAATGTTGTCCTTATATTAGGAAACACTTTATTTAGCTCTTAAAGAGCTAAATAGAAGGTGCCCGGTCGCAAATTATTGAAGTTTGAGGTATCGCTACTTCTTTAATAGTTAATCCGTTTTAGCTGTTTTTTTAGTTTGCTTAAATTATTGAAGTTTGAGGAGTTTGCTAAAATTATTGAAGTTTGAGGTACCGCTACTTCTTTAATAGTTAATCCGTTTTTGAGTTCGCTAAAATTATTGAAGTTTGAGGTATCGCTACTTCTTTAATAGTTAATTCGTTTTTGAGTTCGCTAAAATTATTGAAATTTGAGATACTGCTACTTCTTTAATAGTTAACCCGTTTTATCTTGGGATTAAATTTTTAAAGATACACAGTGGGTTCCATAGACTCGGATTATTTATTTTCTATCTATTTCGTCTTTTTTGTTTCTGTTTCTGTTTCTGTTTTTACTAACCTGGATACCGGAGATAACATTGTATACGTGTAAAACGTTTTGGGATCACTTTTCAGAGAAAACTTAGTGCTTAATTGTGCTGAACAACCATTGAAGGAGAAACTTAACTATTGATGAGGTTCGTTAGTCTTTCATGTGTAATATTACATTAGTACGTACCTTTTTACGTTAGAAAAAATTAAAAGGCAGTGAAAGTTCATTAGTATCTAAAAAGAGTCCATGTTAAAATTAAAAACTATGTGTTGTAACGGTTCTAATTCTATTAAAATTATATGTCTGAAGTTTATTAATTGTGTTTTATGTTTTATGTAATGCAAAATTTTACGGATGTTTATGCCATAACATTAACTCAAATAAGAAAATAATTAATAATAGTTTTTTAAAAAATAAATTGATTTCAATACGGATGACATCAACTCGGACTTAGAGCCTGTTTGACAATATTGTTGGGAGGCCCAAAACACTCATTTTGAAAAGAAAAAAAAACACTTTTGTTAAAAATTAAGCGTTTGATAAATTAGTAAAATTACTTTTAAATGGAAGCATAAGCAATTTTTTGCTGTTGGAAAAAAGCTAAAAAAAATTGTTTGAAAAAAAAAAGCAAAAACAAAAAATTATTTAAGACTAAATATCTTTTTCATATGTAATATTTAACAATATATTTCTTATTAATTAATTAGCATATTTCATAAATTTGGTTAAGTTTCATTTAAGAATTTATTTTTTATTTTATATAATAAATTTTATATATTATTTTACGTATTATTTTTTTTGAATTAGAAAAAAAGGTAAAAAAAAATATTTTTTTCAAGATTAGAAAAAAGAAGAATAAAATAACAATTAAAGATTTCAGTCTCCCAAAAAGCGTACTACTATAATATTGATTGAAAATTTAAACATGTAAAATTTTAATTTTAAAAAAATTTAAAATTAATTGTTTTTTTATATAATAAATCTTATAATTTCTCTCTATAAGTAATTTTTATTTTAGAAGTACATTAATAGTTGTCTTTTTTTGTAATTTGACTCTTAAAAGTACTTTTTTTTTTAAAAATAGTCAACCTCAATTTACTTATAAAAATAAGTTATTGTTAGTGGCAATGCCAAACAGGGATATCTCCAACCCAAACACCAAATTTTATACCAAATTTGGTGTAATAAACTCCAACCCACTGCACCAAATTTTACACCAAAAAAGAATCTTTTTCTCTCTCTTCATTATTATATTATTATTTCTTATTTCATTATATTTTCTTATTTCATAAAACAATCATCATATATAATTCATATTATTTTCTTTTATAATCGTTTAATATAAAATTATTTTGTACCATAATTTTTTAAATAATATAAATTGCTAGAAAATATTATAAAACTAAAAGTGAAATCATTAATGAAATACAATTAAATAAACATTACATAATTGAAAAAAATTATTTAAAATTCTACATAAATATTCAACTTTCAAGATCACTACGGTGCTCCCATAAATGCTCTATTAATGCATTATGTAGTTCAAAATGAGCTATTAATGAATGTGGATGGTATTGCTGATCCAAATGTTCGTGAATTTATTCTACAAGAACAAAGTCGAATAATGGAAAAAAGAAGTCAACAATTTCAACAACCGCAACCACAACAATTTTCGACCCCATACAATTCATATTTTAATAGTATTGACGAATCCGGAAAGAATCTATCAGATTAATCAAGTGTAATTTTTTAAAATTATTATGTTTTGTTGTACTTTTTAAAATTACAATGTATTTTATATTTCAATTTTAATGTATGTCAATTATTACTTTGTTGAATGTTTATTATTTTCGGTTATTTTTAAGTACATTGTATTATTTGTTTAAAAAATTATATGTTTGCATTTTTAATTTTTGTGTAGGTTAATTGTAGTTTATATAATTTATAGTAGAATTAACATAATTTGTTTTTAAAAAAAAAGTCATATATAGAAAAATTAATTTATAAAAAAGCTAAATTTTATATGTAAAATTAATATTATAAAAATATTACATAAAAAATAATTAAATATACAAGAGATTTAATTAAAACATACAACTTATATAATGTTTAATTAAAAGTTTGTATAATGAAATAATATTATAATATTCAAAAAGTTATTTGGTGTGAAAATTGGTGTGGGTTGGAGATCATAAAGTTAACGCAGTTATGACTTATGCATAACTTTATAAATCACAGGGACAAAAGTGTAGTTTATTTAACAAGAAGGATCTCTGTAAAATTTACCTAAAATTTAAAAAACATGGAAAATACAAAATCATAACTAGTGAAGGATTTAATTTTAGAGCTGTAAAAATTGGTAACTATCCCCATTTGTAATTGTCCTTTATACCATCACATCCAAGGACATTTATTAATATGATACTTCTAGTTTGGTTATTTCTTATAGATTGACAGGTGACGGGTGATTCTAAGGATCTTTTGGAAATAACTTTTCTGTTCCATGTCATAGGAATAAGGTTTATGTATACTTTATTCCTCCTCCTATGAAATTTCACTAAATTTGTTGTTGTTTAGAGGCAGATTCAGCTCTTTAGGTACGAATTTCCAAGCTGAGGGTCAAACAATGTTTATCTCTACGAGGTAGAGGTAATGTTGTACTCTGATTGTAGCATGGTACAAATAATTTTGGTTGTTATATTATGCTTTTGAATTTTCGCACTTTTTTTATTTCCAGATATTTTTATCATAGACTTAGTATTTATACATGTTGGTTTACAGTATCTAGTGAAGATGATGATGTGATTCAGACAAAGACAAAGTTATCGTTGTGTACCCAAGATTCATCTCTTGGGCCTCAAATCTTTGGGACTAAGTCAGTAGGCTTATATATGTGTTAAGAATAGTCCTATTAAGGGAAAAAAGTCTGAAAAATACTTTAATTTCAGTTGAAATTGTTGTTACGATACCAAATTTTATGGAGGACCTTTTACCCCCTGAGCTATTTAATAGTGTATTTTAAAGGTATATATGTGCCCACGTGGACACATTACTATTTATAATTATGCAATATTTTTTATGTCCACGCGGGCACATATATACCTTTAAAATACACTATTAAATAGTGCGGGGTAAAAGGTCCTTCCCAAAGTTTGATATCGTAACAACAATTTCGGTCAAACTTCAGATATATTTCAGACCTTTTTCCCTCCTATTAATGGAGCATCTAGCCCAAGCAGAAATATACCAGATATACAAAAAAAAAAATCAAATTTAGTTACATAGCATTATATAGGAATATTTACACATGTATAGTTTGTTATTTATTGTCAGGGTAGTATCAAATGATTAGGTGATAGTTGTAGCTATTAGTTTGTCCTTTTTCTTTGCACGACTTGTATAAATACATATATGCATCAATAAAGAAAGATCATCTGAAAATTCTCAAATCAACTCTCATTTCTTTAGTCTTTCTACATGGTATCAGAATAGTAATTAGATCTTTTCTTCTCTATTTTTTTTCCATTTCTTTCTCTGTTTCTGCTCTTTTAAGTTACCCCTACTGAATCAGTGGATGTCACCAACTCTTCCAATGCAGTCACTGTTATTTATCTGGATAATATATGGTTTTTGTGCTCCTCCTACTAGTGATTAACCCAACTTCTACTTTCGGACCAAATGCAATGATATGATCACTTCTTGGTTGCTGAATTTCCTCTCTAAGGAGATTGCTGGAGTGTGAGTTACTCCAAATCAGCACAACATCTCTTGAATGACCTTGCTGACAGGTTTGACCAAGCTATAATGGAGCTTAGCTCTTTCTTCTACAAATGGGTTTAGTAGCTCAGTCCAAGGTAATTCTGATATAGCTAGGTATTTCACAAGGATTAAGAAGATGCACTCTTTATAAATGAGGTTTGCTGCTGCAACGGTAGTTGTGGAGGAAAAAATAAGATGGTCAAGTCCACTCAAGATGAAAGGTTGATACAATTTTTAATGATGTGTATGCAGGGGTTTGAAGTAACATCCTCATGATGACACCTCTTCTTAATGTCAATCTTGCTTATTCTATCCTCATCCAAGATGAGAAGTAAAGAGAAAACAATGTAAGCTCTACTTTCCCAAGAGAGTCGTCCTCTTTTTTTTGCGGCTCATCAACCTTTCCCTGGACAGAGAAGTCAGCCAGCCGACTCAAAGGATGAAAGTTTTCACTCACTTCCTCTTACTACAAGAAACCAAGACATTCTATTGGCAAATATGCATGCAGAACAGTTTGCACATTTTGCTCATCTAGTTCAACTTGCACAAGATGAGAACATGAGGACTGCTGCGACTGATATTAAGGTAAATATAGTGCATTGTCATAGTATAATCTTTCACAATCCTATAGCCTATCTGGCACATGCTAACACCAGTTCTTGGATATTAGATTCAGTAGCATCACATCACATGTTTACTTTACCAATCTCATCTCATTATGTCCTTATTTACTTATTAGATTGCCTAATTCTTATCTTTTATTGCAGAATGTGTTGTTTGTTCCCTCATTAAGAGTAAACTTAATCTCTGTTTACTGCTTCTGCAAACAGTTCTGTTGCACTCGAAAATCTCTGTTGCATTTTGTCTTATGCAGGGCCCTTCAGTGAAAACCCCATTGGTTCTTGGGAAAGCTAAGGATGGAATCCATCTTTTGAAACCTTCTATAGAGTGTTCTTTTGTTTCTGTGAGTTCTTTTAATTCTAGTTCCGAGTCTAGTAATTTAAATTCAAGTTGTACTTTAGTTTCTAGTCCTTTTTCCATTTCTGTAAGGAGTCAATCTTATGTACAAGCATAGCACAGGAGATTGGGTCATATGCCTTTTGATTTAATGAAAAACATCAATTTTATCTACCTCTGAGTCTCATTTTGATTTCATTTGTGATATTTGCGCTTTGGCTAGACAAACTAGACTTCCTTTTTTTCTAGCTATATCAAAACTAAGGGAATTTTTAAACTCATACATGTTGATACTTGGGGACCTTATAAATCACTTACATATAATGAATATAAGTTTTTCTTACTATTAATGATGATTATAGTAGGGCTACTTGGACCTATCTTTTGTCTAGTAAAAGTAATGCTTTTTCCACCTTGAAAGACTATTTGGTTCTTGTTGAGAGACAATTTGGAGCTAAGATAAAGATCATAAGATCTGATAATGCTCTTGACTTGGGTGATGGGGCAATTTATTTAGTCTTTCTGCATTACAAGTAATATGAAACTTTTTAAATTTTCATTTATTAGAACTCCCTTAGGCCTTATTGTTTATTTTATTTTGTTTTTCCCTAGTTGACACATTCTAAAGGAAGACCTAGTCTTTTGCTTTGCTAAGATCACATCAAACTATACACTTCCACCAAAGTAGGAATAAAAGTGGTTGCAATCTATTTTCATTACTGCATTTTATTGAAATGTGATCTGTCGTTGGATTCTTCTGTTATTAGCAAGTGTAAAAGGACCGCAAACAATTGTTCTTAATTTATCGTTATTGCTGCACTTGAATACTCTACCCTCACCAGACCTCACTTGTGAGATTTCACTCAGTCCGTTGTTATCGTTGTTTAGTTAACCAATTGTCAATTATTTAAATAATCAATGACCTTTTTCTTCTGGATTAGTAGGCACCGTAGGAAGAAAATCTCAAACAGAATCATGGAAAATAAAAAACAAGATGTCATTTTTGTACCCAAAGAAATTGTTATTGAGATATCACGAAGAGTACCTGGCCATGATTTGGCTGAAAAGTTAAAGATGGTATGTATGCAGTGGTGTTCGATTATACATACTGGGAGCTTTGCCTACTTACATATTGAACAGAGAATAAAATCCTCATCGTTCTCTCAACTGGAAGCAGTTATTGTTGCTTTTGACGGAAATGAAAATCGTTCAGTTAAAATTTCTTCCTTAGAATGGCACACTAGTTATAATCCAAATGATCATCAATTTGAAGATTGGAAGACTAAACACTTATGCACAGCAAAAGATGTACTATTAGGCCAGAACTTTAATCCTTGAATGAACATGATATGGGCCAATTCTGTGAATGGTTTCGTCTGTTTTTGGTCTTTTTTTGATAAAACTCGTTTCCATGTCTTCAATCCCGTCACTAAAGAATACATCATAACTGCACTGAATACATATCTAGGTATTTCTCTTAGTGTTTCATTGTGAAATAATGTGTCTCTTCGGAATGGCATGATACTTGCTCTATAAATACTAATACTACTTTGTGTCTTGTTTGTATAGTATTTCCAACCTTTTCTTGATTCTGTTTTAATTCTACTGGTACTTATATAACAGGTGTAGGGAATATTGATTTGGCTACTACTGTGGGCTTTGGATTTTGCCCACTTTCATATGAATACAAGGTTGTTGTTCTTGATGGAAATTCGGAAGTGATTAAACCTTCGATTTTCACTATTGGAACTGACCATTCATGGAGGGCTTTGAAAGTAATTCCTCGTCACAATATTTCAGATGTTGTTACAGCTGTATATTTGAAGGGGATATTATATTGGTACGCAAATACTTGTACTTGTACAATTGTACATTCTTTTCATACAAGAATGACAAAAACTCTCCTCTGTTTTGATGTAACTAAGGAAGAATTCGATATGATTGTGGTACCAATTGAAATTCCTGAATATTCTGTAACAAATGTAGTAGAAAAGGGAGAAAATCTTTGTTTGGTAACATTAAGTTGTGGTCCTATTTGCTCCCTCTTGATCAACGTATATGTTGCTCACAATAACATTGATGATGATCTGAGTAACTTAAATTCATGGAAGAAAGAGTTCACTGTGACAGCTCCGAGTATTGCATATAAATTAGATCTAGATGATCATGTGTACACCATAATTGTTACTGATGAGATCGTGGTGATTCAACTTGGTGACGATGACTCTGGATTTTTCCATGTTGCAACTGGAAAGCTGTTGGGATTATTTTCGACAACGCGTGCTACTTTGATCCCTTTACAAGTCAAGTTTGGTAGCTTTTTGCCATCGACCACTACTTCCTTCCTTCTCTTGAACTATTCTTTTTGATGACAAGGGAACCCGCAAAATCACACAAGGAGAGGTAAACATACCAAGGCAAGTCACCTGTGATGGGCTCTACCAACCTAAGACCCCTATTGGAAAATCCCTTTGTTGCCTAACCAACTTTTATGTCATGTCTTAAATTGTTTTTACCATTCCAATTTCACTGTAATTCATCTCATTTACATCATTTTTGATGGCTCGTAATTTCAATACAAAGTTCAAAACAATATTAATATTAATTTACTTTGTTAGACTAACACTTTGACGACTCATTCATAATCATAATGTTACTGATTATATTAAAGTAACCATCTCTCATGTTAAATAAAATTAGCATGAAATTTAATGATTTAGCTGTCGTCGCTAAATCCAGTTTCTTGAAACGATCTTTGAACGTCATCAACATCACAGGGAAGAAAGTGTAGTTTATGTAACAAGAAGGAGCTCTTTGAAATTAACCCAAAATAAAATTAAAAAGGGAACGCGGAAAATACAAAATTCGAACAGACTATAAATTAGGGCAGTTTGAAATCTTCAGCTCCTCATTTCCTTCTCGTGAAGATGTCAACTGCAGTTTCGCAGCAAATCTCCCTATTCAGATTCCAAGTCGAGAGCCGTAGGTTTGTTTTCGATTAATCAAAATTTTTATTCTGATTCAATAAAATGCACTTATGAGCATGATTTTTGTGCAGACTGGATGAAGGAACTCTTCGAATTCTCGAGTCCGTTTTAGCCACTAATTTTATGTCACTAGTGTTTTTTCCTTTCTGTCACAATTAGATAGATCACTTAGTATTTAGAATACCAACAATAAAGATTCAATTTTTATACAACTTGTTTCTAGTTTAACGATAAAGTTTTTATATTCTTCTGATCGTTAACCAAATGAACCTTGAATTCTGATGAAGATTTTATATTCTTCAAATCAGTTTTACATTCAAACAGAGTAGTAAATCAAAAATGTTTTAATCTCCAGAAACCTCGAATACAACATTGTTTCTTGCTAACGATGAAGATTTTATCTTTTTCAAATCATTTAGCCTTAATAATCCTGACGAAGATTTTGTACTCTTCAAGTCAGAATATTCATTCAAACAGAGTATTTAACAATTTGGTGAAGTTTCTATATTCTTCAAACAAATGCACAATCTGATTTGTTCGTGAAGTTCTTATATTCTTCAAACCAAAGGAGTAAAAAAAATATCAGAAAATTTTAGTCTCCAAAAGTCAAACACAATCAAATTTCACATGGAGTATAAAACTACAAAAAAAAATCCTCCTCTAAACAGAATACATATTAATAATAATAAAGACATATTTTGAGATCATCACATAATGACAATCTATCCTAACATTTATGATATAAATCTCATAACTTATAAATGATAGAAAAAGAAAATAATAAGCAAGGGAAATAAAGATAGAACCTGATTTTTACTCTCATTGAATCATATTCTATCTGTCAGCAATGATTCCATGCAAGTCACTTTTCTTGCTATATTTTTCTTTTCTTTTCTCAGTTTGCATCATATTCTTATTTTCCTTAAGAAGACATTTAATTTCAACAAGAAACTAAACTCATATTCAAATATTGTTAGGAGAAAACATTTGTTCATTTACTTCTTCTCATAGTTATATAAAACCAAGAATATACAAAAAAAAATTAAAGTATATATTTTAGCCTTTATGCACAAAATAATTTTTTTTATTGAAAAGAAAACTGAAGGTGTGCAATGCTTCAATGCACCTGGGAAGAAAATAAAAATAATCTTACCCATCCAAGGAAATCATACTACAGAAAATATACTCGAACATATTAAAGTAGTATTAATTCATCCAAAATCTCTTTTATCATATGATAAAATAATCCTCTTTTCTTCCTTTTTTTCCCAACAAAAAGAACACAGAAATTAAAAGTAATTTTCTTACCACAGAAAATACCATCATATTAAATTTCTTAAGCTTGTTATCTCATGTATTCAGATTAGTAAACCAGAAATAATAAAAGATGAAAAGAAAAACACAAAGAACTATCCGAGTCCACAGAACCCACTGTGTGTCTTTAAGAAATTTAATCCCCTCAAGTACCCGAGGTTGCAGATTAATTCCTCCCAAGATAAAACAGATTAACCATTAAAGAAGTAGCAGTACCTCAAACTTTAATAATTTTAACGAACTCAAAATGAAAACAACGAATCACACATAGAGACACGATCGATAAATTTTAATTTGTAAAAAATGTATGCAAGAGAAGGAAAGAATTCAATGCAGAAATATGAGAGAAAGCATCTCTATTTACAGCCAACAAAGGGTAATGTCACAACTCTTTGGAAAGAAGACAACCTTTCAAAAAGGTCACAGCACTTCAGGAGAGTCACAACCCTTCATTTCATGTTCACACCTTAAAACCCAACACTTAAGCCTAGATTATGCTATAGTCTATATGTATGTACACACAAATATTACTTTTAGGACACGTGAACTTCGGCATATAAAGACTATAAACAAAAAAAAAAAACAATACCTTTATGTGTATAGGTTGGAGTGGTGACATATTCTTTACTGACGGGATTGAAGATATGGAAACAAGAATCATATCTAGACCAAAAACAGATGAAACCATTCATAGAATTTGCCGTCTTCATCATGCTCCACCTATGTCTCGGTGAAAATGTTTGGGACGATACGATTTTTGTTGTATATAAGTCTTTAGTTTCCCAATGTTCGAATTCATCACAATTTTGATTGTAATTGTGCCATTCCAAAGAAGAAATTGTAATAGACTGTTGATCTTTTGCCTCTTTAATTAAAACTGCTTCAAGTTGTGAGAACGATGATGACTTTATTATCTGCTCAATGTGTGAGTAGGCAAAGCTTCCACTACAGATAATCGAACACCATTGCATACACACCATCTTTAACTTTTCATCCAAATCTTTTCCCGGTACTCTTTGTAGTATCTCCATAACAACTTCTTTGGGTATAGATATGACATGTTTTTTCTGTCCCTTGCATATCTTTGTGATTTCCATTCTTTCTAAAATATCAAATATTTGTATATTATGATTGATAATTAGTACTTCGATAATATATAACAAAGGTGTTGAAAATATATTTGGGCAAGATATGCTAATGTTGAAAATGCCATAAGACATAATTGCACAAAGTAGTCTGGGTGCTGGAGGTAGGTGGTAAAAGTATGACAAGAAGTTATGATCATACCTGTCCCACTACATAAAAAATGCTCTTTAGCGGCAATTAATTAACGATAATAGCTTAATTGCTGCTAAATATGTATTTTTAGCGGCAATTAACACTCTTTGTATATGTCCCTAAAGGTTTTAGCGACATTGAATCTAATGACACTTAACTAATGCCGATAAAATTTTTAGCTCTCTTTATTTATGTGTCTATTTATTGTCTATTTTTATTGTAGTGCCCCCTATTAACGATGCTGAAAGAGTGCCTTGAAAGGCACACAACTCAATGCACTAAGCTTGAGCTATGCGCAAAATTCGGATAAGTGCCAAACCACAAGATAAGAAGGGTGCAAGACCTAAAGCTTTATTCACAATGTGGCTCTAGCCAAGATCGACTCAACAACATCAGGGGCCTAAAGCAAAACTTAAGAGAGAGGCCCTAATATTTTTTTTCGTCATATGTATTTTTATTTAAAATGTACTTTTCTAGCTATTTTAGCGAAGTCATTAAGTACTGTTTTATAATTAATTTGTTTTAATAATTTCTTTTCAAATGATAATATATATAGCTAACTCATTCAATCTCTCTTGAGACATTGTTGATCTTAAAGAAGATTTAATAAATTTTAATTTTGAAAAAACTTCTTTCGGCTGAGGCAACGGTTACCAGATTTGTTAACATTATTCTATAAGCAATATGTGTATTTGGAAAGAAATCAAGTCTTTTTATTTGATTGAGTATTTTCATTAGATCACTATCTTCTACTTGTATTATTTCTCTTAACACTTTAATTCAAAAAAATAAATCTAAATCATCAATATCAAAATAAATATTACGTGTTAAAGAAAGTTCAAGGTTAAGACAATATTTTTTAAAATTCTCATCATCTAGTGATCTCAATATTTTACCACTAAATAAAAAATCAAAAATATTTTCATATGCTTCAATTGGTTCAAATCTATTTTGAAGTGAAAAAATAGTTTGATCTACTCTACATATATAAAGTAATCAACTCTAAAAGATTCTTCAAGGGACTTTTGTGATTTTGTTATCCATATTTTCATTAAATTGTTTCTTACGAAATTTAGGTTTATATTCATCTCATATGCAATTTCCTTAGTAGAAATCACAACATTCATAGTACACATAATTATTATTTAAAAAAAAAAAACATATATAAGTAATTATATTTTTTAAAATGGGGCCCCAAAAAAATATGAGGCCCCAAACGATGACTTTAGTGGCCTAGGGGTTAAGACAGCCCTTGCTCTAGCATGGCTTAAGGCTCCAAAAGGCCAATTAAAGAGGAAAGCATACTCCAAACAAAATTTGATAAGAGCCAATTTTCACCTATTTATAGGTTAATTTTTCTTTTAAAAAAATGTTGAATTTAGCCAGGTCCATCTCTCCATTTAGGCTCCCGGTCCACGCTCTATTCGGGTTTGAGCGTGAAAGATTTGGGCCAAGACGTGAAAGGGGTGTTAGAGTAGCCGAGTAGGTAAAAATCATACAATGCATGTGGAATGGGCTTGTGTGGACTTGGGCAAACTTTTTTTATAAGCTAAGTTTTGAGGTTGAGTTAAATTATGAAGGCGTGATATCTTTACGAGCCGTAAAAATAAGGCGCCCCTTGACCAGAGGCTATATTAATACAGAATCAGAGGTGCGCCTCCCCTAGTACTAAATCTACTCATATTTTCCTAGGAGAAGTAAACCTTGTTTTCCAAGAAAAGGATCCATGATAATTCTTAGGAATGACCCTCAAATTAATCCTATGATAAAAACTTTTTTTTTGGTTAGACCTAAAAGTACGTAGAACGAATATTCGTTACTAATTTATTCATAATAAAACTAAGTAGAAAGGCAATAGATAGCTAAAAATATTAATATTATGAACATAAAAGACCGGTTGTCAAGAAAATAAATCCAATGAAAATACAGAAGAAAGCAAATAAGATCTTCAAAGTCTGCATACATTCTCTCAACCTTTTTGTAGTAGTTGGAACATATAAATAAGTAGAATTATATAAATTCATAATATATAGTATAGTGTACCTTTTGGGATCACTTATTTGAGAAAATTTAGTGCTTAATTGTGTTGAACAACCATTGAACGAGAAATTTAACTGTTGATGAAGTTCGTTAGTTTTTCATGTGTAATAAATTTCCCTTTTATTTATCAAAGAAGAGTCCATGTCAAAATTAAAAACTCTACTTTTGTAACCGTTCTAATTCTATTAAAATTATATGTCTAACGCTTATTTGTGATTTATATAATGCAAATTTTTACTAATATTTAAGCCATAATATTAACTCAAATAAGGAAATAATAATAGTGAATGACATCAACTCGGACTTATGCAAGGGAAAAAAGGAGGTATTGTGATAAAACCATAAAGTTGACGCAGTCATGCATAACTTCATAAATCACATGGAGGAAAGTGTAGTTTATTTAACAACAAGGACCTCTTTGAAAATTACCCAAAATTTAACTTATAATTGTAAAAATTGGCAACTTTGCAATTGTCTTTTATACTATCACATCCAAGGAGATTTATTAATATGATACTTTTAGTTTTGGTGATTTCTTATTGATTGACAAGTGATGGTGATTTTAAGGGTTTTTTCAAGATCACTTTTCGGTTTCACGACATAGGAAAAAGGCCAGGTAACATTTTTAGTTGTGTTGGTAGTATTTCTTTAGTCTTTCTGCAATACAAGTAATATTTTTACTTTTTAAATTTTCATTTATTAGAACTCCCTTAGGCCTTATTGTTTATTTTGTTTTGTTTTTTCCTAGTTGACACATTCTGAAGGAAGACCTAGTCTTTTGCTTTGCTAAGATCACATCAAATTATTCACTTCCACCAAAGTAGGAATAGAAGAGGTTGCAATCTTTTTTCATTACTGCATTTTATTGAAATGAGATATGTCTTTGGATTCTTCCGTTATTAGCAAGTGTAAAAGGCTGCAAATAATTGTTCTTAATTTATCGTTATTCCTGCACTTGAATACTCTACCCTCATCAGACCTCACTTGTGAGATTTCACTCAGTCTGTTGTTATCGTTGTTTAGTTAACAAATTGTCAATTATTTAAATAATCAATGACCTTTTTCTTTTGGATTAGTAGGCACCGTAGGAAGAAAATCTCAAACAGAATCATGGAAAATAAAAAACAAGATATCATTTATGTACCCAAAGAAGTTGTTATTGAGATATTACTAAGAGTACCTGGCCATGATTTGGCTGAAAAGTTAAAGATGGTATGTATGCAGTGGTGTTCAATTATACATACTGGGAGCTTTGCCTACTTACATATTGAACAGAGAATAAATTCCTCATCGTTCTCTCAACTGGAAGCAGTTATTGTTGCTTTTGACGGAAATGAAAATCGTTCAATTACAGTTTCTTCCTTGGAATGGCACAATAGTTATAATCAAAATGATCATCAATTTGAAGATTGGAAGACTAAACACTTATGCACGGCAAAGGATGTACTATTAGGCCAAAACTTTAATCCTTGGATGAACATGACATGTGTCAATTCTGTGAATGGTTTCGTCTGTTTTTGGTCTTTTTCTGATAAAACTCGTTTCCATATCTTCAATCCTGTCACTAAAGAATACCTCATAACTGCACCGAATACATATCTAGGTATTTCTCTTAGTGTTTCATTGTGAAATAACTGTGTCTCTTTGGAATGACATGATACTTAGCTTGCTCTATAATTACTAATACTAATTCGTGTCTTGTTTGTATAATATTTCCAACCTTTTCTTGATTCTGTTTTAATTCTACTGGTATTTATATAACAGGTGTGGGGAATATGAATTTGGCTACTATTGTGGGCTTTGGATTTTGCCCACTTTCATATGAATACAAGGTTGTTGTTCTTGATGGAAATTCGGAAGTGATTAAACCTTCGATTTTAACTATTGGAACTGACCATTCATGGAGGGCTTTGAAAGTAATTCCTCGTCACAATATTTCAGATGTTGTTACAGCTGTATATTTGAAGGGGATATTATATTGGTACGCAAATACTTGTACTTCTACAATTGTACATTATTTTCATACAAGAATAACAAAAACTCTCCTCTGTTTTGATGTAACTAAGGAAGAATTCGATATGATTGTGGTACCAATTGAAATTCCTGAATATTCTGTAACAAATGTAGTAGAAAAGGGAGAAAAGCTTTGTTTGGTAACATTAAGTTGTGGTCCTATTTGCTCCCTCTTGATCAACGTATACATTGCTCACAACAACATTGATGAGGATCTGAGTAACTTAAATTCGTGGAAGAAAGAGTTCACTGTGACAGCTCCGAGTATTGCATATAAATTAGACCTAGCTAATTATAATGTCTACACCATAATTGTTACTGATGAGATCGTGGTGATTAAACTTGGTGACCGTGACTCTGGATTTTTCCATGTTGCAACTGGAAAGCTGTTGGGATTATTTTCAACTACGTGTGCTACTTTGATCCCTTACAAGTCAAGTTTGGTAGCTTTTTGCCATCGACCACTACTTCCTTCCTTCTCTTGAACTATTCTTTTTTATGACAAGGGAACCCGCGAAATCACACAAGGAGAGGTAAACATACCAAGGAAAGTCACCTGTGACGAGCTCTACCAACCAAAGACCCCTGTTGGGAAAATCCCTTTGACTCGGCAACTCTGTGGGTCATAACTGTTCTATTAGAGTTGTTTTTCTTAAAGTCAAAAACCAACTTTTATGTCATGTCTTAAAATTGTTTTTACCATTCCAATTTCACTGTAATTCATCTCATTTACATCATTTTTGATGGCTCGTAATTTCAATACAAAGTTCAAAAAAATATTAATATTAATTTACTTTGTTAGACTAACACTTTGACGACTCATTCATAATCATAATGTTACTGATTATATTAAAGTAAGCATCCCTCATGTTAAATAAAATTAACATGAAATTTAATGATTTAGCTCTCGTCGCTAAATCCAGTTTCTTGTAACGATCTTTGAACGTCATCAACATCACAGGGAGGAAAGTGTAGTTTATGTAACAAGAAGGAGCTCTTTGAAATTAACCCAAAATAAAATTAAAAAAGGAACGCGGAAAATACAAAATTCGAACAGACTATAAATTAGGGCAGTTTGAAATCTGCAGCTCCTCATTTCCTTTTCGTGAAGATGTCAACTGCAGTTTCGCAGCAAATCTCCTTATTCAGATTCCAAGTCGAAAGCCGTAGGTTTGTTTTCGATTAATCAAAATTTTTATTCTGATTCACTAAAATGTACTTGTGAGCATGATTTTTTTGCAGACTGGATGAAGGAACTCTTCGAATTCTCGGGTCCGCTTTAGCTTGGGACGATTACAAATCTCTGGACGGAGTGGTATGTATTTTGAAACAGTTCATGAGACACGAATCTCTTCGCATTATTCAGGAAATCGCTGGAAAAGCTGCAGAGCATAAGCTTCTGATCGTAGATTTTCTAGTTCGCGTTTTTGCTCTCATCGGAGATACTGAGGTATACAGCTTTGACTCTATCGATTTAAAATTGGTACATTTCACTCTGATTTAGTTATTTGGAAACACATAGTTACTAGAAGATAGAGTTAATCGGAAAGAACAGTAGTTTTCAGTAGGATGATGTTGAAGACACTGAAAATATGCATACAGTGGAAGAGCGTCTGCTGTATTAAACCATGTTTTTTGGTGGAATTTGTGATAAGTTGAAGCGCTGCTTGAAATTTTGTAGCCTGTTGTGTTCGGTAATTGTATTATCTTCAAAAGATAAATCTCATGCTAATATTGATTTGCTAAGGAAGTTATTTCCTTACTTAGTTTTAGTGTTCAAATGCACTTCAATAAGTATTAATAGTAGACACAGATAACTTATATTTCTTTACAAGTGGTGGTGGTGGCAGGTGGTAATGTGAGTAGCAAACGATGTAAACAATGACTGCTGTGTGGCAGAGAAATTGGTATCTGTAAAGGAAATATATCCTTTCTTATGTATATACTAAAACTCTTTTCGGTTAAAGTTTGTGAAAATGAAGTAATCAATAGAAGTGATATTTAGGAACACGAGAACCTGTCTATACTCTATCCAATAAGTGTAATGATTGGATAGCTTTCATGGTATATTACTGCAGATACACCTCGTTCTTTTCTTATATGTGAAACAATTTGACAGAGCATGAGGTTAAGAGTTAGCTGTAGTCTTCAACAGAATGTCGATGTAGTTGTCGAGAATTCATCTGATTTTAAACATCACATCATGCTTTAAATTATCTTTTTGAAATTTGTGAAAGCTGCATACAAAATTTATCAGAGTTAAAGTGTGTCGAACATTTTGGGAGATCCAAACTGTAGGCATATCCTATGTTGTGAAAGCTTTAAGAAACCACAACTGATGATGATTTTATTCTTCTATTATAGAAATTCTGGTTTTGCCTTTTTATTTTCGGTTCCAAACACGTGATTTTTAACAATTGGGTATTCACAGAGTTGCTTGGCGTTGAGATATGAGGCATTGCTTATGAGAGAGAAGAAAGATATCAGTGATCAGAGGCTTCTTGTTTCATATAGCGAGTGGCTCACTTTTGCTGAGCATTCACTTGAAAGTGGCTTTTGTTCCATTGCAAAGAAGGTAAATTTCTGACAAAATTTTGGGCACTTGTAAGCATTTTACATGTGCAAATGAGCAAGGAACAAAATTCTTAGTATATGCTGTCCATTGAAAATTTATGGTCAGGTCAGAGTTAATGCTAAATGCTACTGCTTCTACTGTTCTGTTTCTATACTTCTGTGATCATAGCTTGAAGGTTCTTATCATGTCTTATTATGTTCCCCTTTTGGATGTGTTTGTAGGTTCTATCTCTGTTAGTTTACCTGAATAATTTGATCTGACACTCAGATGCTATTGTGAAAATCACTAAACTTTGTTATCTTTATGCCTCTTGTTGGAAATTTGTTAGATGTAGATTTACGGTTCTTTTGCATTCTGAATTAGGAATTAGACTCACTGCTGAAAACGTCTCGTTCTAATTAGCCTCCTCTACCTCAGCAATGAGTCCTTCTTTGTCTACTTCAGAAATACAGTATGGACAGTTTGTCATGGGCTTATGTGTAGTGAAACTTATGCTAGGAATTAGATCAATCTAGCTGTGCAACTATTGCATGTTTAACATCTTGCCGACACTAAGGGCATATGTATTTCACTTGATGCTATCTATTTTGTTCATTTATTTTGAGCCTGGTACCTTATGGCTTCATAAACATTGTGAAGTTACAACGTCCTACTGCTTATAGTAAGTGTATCCCAATATCTGCCTCTGACTTGTACTTTTCAGGCATGTGAAAAGGCGCTCTTATGTTTTGACATGAACATCGTAGATGACCCTGAAAATTATTTCGTAATTGAAAAAATTAAGAAGCTTAAAGACGTTGCTGTGATCTCAGTGTCTTCAAAATCTGGTATGTTCAAGTATTTCATTAAATCCCTCCTTTGTTTCATAGTTAATGCTTTGCCGTTATATGTTCCTAACATGAAAGTGAAATGAATTTGGTGGAATGACATCAAAGTTTTCCATTAGATCATATGTAACTAGAAGGGTGGTGAAGGGAAAGCTAATTGTTATCTGTTCATTACTGCTAAAGCTTTCTTGTGGTACAATAGTTCAGGCGCAGGCAGTAATGTACTTCAAGAACAAAAATATTCAGCAGAACTCACAAGGATCCTACATTCCTGTGGAAGTTAAAAGTTCAGGAAGCACTCTGTTTAGAGATGGAATCAAAAGACGACACAGACGCCAATTAGATGAATACCGACATCTGAAACTGAGGGGAATAACTGATGGAAACACGCAAAATATTTTGGTAGGTCATTATGCCAAGTAAAAAAGATCTTATTTAATTTCGTCATTTGATTACAGTTGATAGTGCAGGAATGATTTTTCTCTGAAGTATTACTATTACGGATAGTCACCAATATGATCAAAGATCAACTTCCCTTCTTATGGTTAGTATCTTGGAAGGTAATTACTTTGATTAATATACCACAATATCATTGCAATGATATGTTTACAACTTATAAGATATATGGTCTTATAACAAAAATATTGTGCTGTGGTATGAATCTCTTGTTTCATCTATTGACTCTTTTGTTTCTTGTCTAATTGAAGAGAATTTGTTTCATCAATTGAAAACTCTTCAAAATTTACTTTTGCACCATAATAAGCAATTTTTGGCATTTTAAATTACTGATAATGAGACAAGGTCAGACTGCTTGCCTTGTCTCTTCTCAACCTTGGTCCTGCAATAGGAACCTAGCATGCTGGTGATAAGCCTTCAATAAAATATACTTCTTACGGAATCTGTAATTAAGTCTAAGCAACAAACAAAGAGTACATTTGCAGCAAGATATTAGCTTCAGCCCCTCTCCATGCAATCACGTGCCTATGCAGTTGAGTGTTTTGTCAATTTTCAAACCTTCACCAAATTGGATAGGTGTAACTTACTAGTCAAAATCAGAGAGTTGGATTAGTAAGAAATTTTGACTCAAACAATTAGGAATTTGTGTATCATTTTAGAAGTCCAATGACAGAGGACATAAGGAAAAATCTTCTATCTTTAATTTTCACTTAAAGAATCCATGTGAGATGAAAATATCATGCACGGTTTTGAATAGGAAGAATTAGGGGCGGATATAGGGTAATAGATAACGGGTTTATTCGAACCCAGTTGCTTAGCGCAAATCTTGTGTGTTAAAACAACCTCACTAAATTGGTACTTTCTTTGTCCTGATTTATGTCACTTTTTTCTTTTTGTCGGTTTAAAAAAATTGATAATTTTCTATATTTAATGACAAATTTAAGTTTAAAATGCTCAATTTATTCTTAATTATATTACTTGCAACTGCACAAATACTTATGATTTATGTTAGACCATAAACTTTTTTTTCTTATAAAAACTTGCTTGATAAAAAATTATCACATAAATTGTCAAATATAGTAAATCAAATGAACTATAATATAATTTCGAGCTTGAACTCATAAAATTTAAATTTTATATCCGCATCCGGAGAGAATGATGTGATGAATCCTCTAACGACTGTGACTGATTTCAGGCTCTGACTTACTCTCTTTCGATAAACCTCATTGAAGATTTTAGAATTTCAGGGAATTGATTTTCACAAAAATATTTGCTACCTTTTGTTTTCTTTTATTCTTTTCTTTTCAATATTTTAGTGTTCAACAAAACCCGAAGCCTTGAATTTCCACCTCTTCAGAGATTGAATAAATGAAAAGAAAAAAGAAGATATTTTTACATTTAAATAAGGGAAAAGGGTCAAAAATGCCCTAAAACTATGTAAAAGGAACAAAAATGCCCCCGTTTATAGTTTGGCTCAAAAATGCCCTTTTCCGAATAAATATATATATTTTCTTTTTAAACACATCTTCTTCCTAATTAAAATATTATTAAAGAACACTATTCTTGTTTTCTTTCTTCTAAAATCACTTTAACAAATAAAAACGTCTTCTTAATCTCATTTTATCAATTAAAATAGAATAACTTCATGTACCCTTTGGACATATAATATATGTCATATATAAGATTATAGTATATCCATCATTAATTTATATTTATTTAACGATAAAAAATAAGAAATATTTCATTTTTTATTTTTTTTTGAATTGAAGTAGGATAAACATTTGCTAATTTTTTTAAAAAAATATTATTATAAAAAGAATGTGTTAAAAAATATATATATTTATTTGAAAAATGAGCATTTTTGACCCATTAAATAACAATAAGGGCATTTTTGGACCAAAATATTAACGACAAGGGCATTTTTGGACCAAACTACAAACAGATGGCATTTTTGAAAGGGCATTTTTGAACCAAAGTATTAACGGTAAGGACATTTTTGAGCCAAACTATAATCAGAGGGAATTTTTATTCCTTTCACATAGTTTAAGGGCATTTTTTGACCCTTAAATAAATAAGAAAACATCCATTTTCCCAATAATCGAATCTTCCATATCACCAAGTGCAATTAATGGATGCATTGAAGCTCGCATGTTTTTTATTTTCTCTAAGACGGTACTGAAGATGTCTGTTTTTCACTCTTATTTTATTCATCACCTTATAAAATTAATTATTCCATAAAACCAATAAACAATATTTACAAGGTTCTGGTTTACAATATTTATAAGAAGTTACTGGTTTGAAAAATTCTAAATTGGAAACTGAAACAGAACTTTTTTTTTGTATTTTATGAGGTTAGGTGGGGGACCCATAACTTTTATTTTTGTCTTAGAAGGAAAAGTGATTTGGTCATTTAGACTAGTTGAACATAGAAAATTGGATATGATGAATTATATAATTCAATAGAGTTTTTAGTAGCTGGGAAAGAGAGCTGTTTTCCTCGGAATAGAAGATAAAAAGTTTGGAATCATGTGGAAAGCATTAAATGCTGAAGAGTGAGAATCGAAGCTTGGGGTTCTTCAACTCTTATTGTTTATGGTGTATCATTTCAGAAACCTCGTGATACATTTGCTCTGATAAGTTGATGAATATTTTTTTAATTATATGTCTAGCTTAGCCATACTGCTGAAGAATCTTTTCATTTTCATCCCAACTTAATTAATGGTGAATCAGATGTGTAAGCTGTAACTGCTTAAATTACTTCATTTTATGCATGTTACCACTTTATTCTATCGTATGTTTCCGTCTTAAATTATCTATGGTATTTCTCTTTTACATATTCCTCAAAAGAAAAAAATATTACGTAGTAAGGAGTATTTTCCCTTCTATTATACCTTGTCTTAAAGGTTAATCTCTTTCATTAAATATTTACTCTATCTACTTGTCTTAAGTAGTACTAAGAATAAAATGAGAAAAAATAATGAACTTTGTTTTACATTTCTAAAATGACAAATTACTCTCGCCGTTTCTTTTTAATTTTCATTTTGCGCTTTTTGAGAGTCAATTTGACTAATTTTTAAATCTAAATTAGATTACATTCATTTGATATTTTAAAATAAAATTTTAGATATTCAAAAACTATACGGAAAGTACTATAAATTGCAACTTTTTTTCATAAAATGTTAGACAAAATTCATATCGTTGCCTCTCAAAAAGGAAACTATGATAAATAAAAGGAACGAAGGGAGTATAATTTAAGATAATTATTTTTAAAAATCACGATAAATAATTTGAGACGGAGGGAGTACTACTTTTGTTTTCATCTAGGTCTTCTCATTATTTGCAACAGTTATTTCAGCTTTGCGTGAACTAGTTAACTGGTTTTCATTAATATTTTTTGTTGCTGGTTGTTTGTTACTTTCATTTTGTTTTCCTCCCCAAATTAAAGAACTTTTCATTATTTTTTTCCAATTTATATTTTATGGGGGGATGTTATGGAAAATATTAGAATTTGCTGCTACAAATATTGGATTATTCAGTTGTCTTGAGAGTAGAAGTAGAGAGATATTCATCGGCTACGGTGGAGGAGTAAAACTGAAGGAAATATCCAACTTTTAGAACTCTTGGAATATGTGTAATAGAAGGTGCTAAATTGGACGTAGTGCATAATTAATTATTCTGCCAAAAAGTTTCTAAACTATCCCATTCTTGTCCTTGAAAAAGGGTAAATACGTAATATGTCCTCATCAAATTAATTCAAATTACTAGTATGATTGAGTGATTGAATGAAAAATTTAACAAATTGAGAAATTAATTAACTAACTACGTTTAAATGACAGAAGCCTGTATTCAAACACATTTATTAGTTCAAAATGAAAATAACTATGATGTGGGTAAGTTTTCACCTTAAAACTTTTTTGTACTTGGTATTTGCACCAAATCGATAGACAATGTGTTTGTTTGCACATAAACCATTAGTGTTTAATGCATCTCCATTCATATTTGACTTGACATACCCCTTAAGAAGCAATAAATAAAATGATAATTTTACTATATATCACCCTACTTATTCATCTAAAGTTGGAAAATGAATAGTATACTTAATAAGAAGTGTAAAATAGGTATTAAATGGTAATTTATCTTTTTGTTTTTAACTGGATAAATAAAAATGAACATCTATTTTAAGTATAATGAAGCAATTGATATGCGTTCTTACTTCATTGGATTGTTACTTTAACTTTAGTAACTTAACATGATTTGAATATAAACCTATGTGTTTAAAGAAGAAAATAAGAGCACCCATAAACACTCTTTCAAGTTTGGATTAGCTCAATTTAACAGTTCTACTAATTATGCCCAAAAATAACATATTGTACATGAAGAGGTGAGCCATTAGTGTATATGAGTAGAAATTAAATGGTGGACGTGTATGTGATTATAGAGTGATTATTAAACTTGGAACCTGTGTTAAGCACGTCGTATTTTATAGATTAAACAGCTTAAACACATGGTTTACAGCCTAAACAATTTCTTTTTTAATAAGAGTCGCTAATTAATGTCAACTAAATAATGTTCGTCTGCAGGAGTACAAGTCAATTGGCACAAATTAAACCTTAAATTGTCAAAAAATGTGGAAAAATTAAAAATAAAATGGTTTCCCCACTTGATTTGCGTCAATATATAATTAAAATTTTCAATTTTCAATGCAATAGTAATTCTCTTACTTAAGCTTCTTTTGCCTACAATGACTCATGTTTTATGGTAACATCAATTCGTCTTTTATTTAAAAAAGAAAAGAAAAATCGTCTTTTATTTTTTATTTTTCTCCTTATTTTAATGATTAAGCATATACATATTATATGTATATAATGTTTTTTACCGATGCTAACAGGTCATTAACCAACTATATATTGCAGGGTTCATGTAATTTGATATTCAAGTGACCTAATAAATAGATACCATTTAGATTAGTTGATAAGTATCAAGTGTTGAAAAATACTTTTAGATACTGAAATTGATTTTATTAATAAACAGTCAAATGTTTAGATAGAATTGTTGAAATTAATATTAAGTGTGCCATTAGTATGTTTGGTAAAATGATATTGATAAGTAATTTTTTGGTTAAATGACAAAAATGTCCATAGAGCTCTTTACAAATATAAAATTTTAAAAGTATTTTTTGATTAATAAAAAAGAAAGGACCGAATAACGAAAGTAGAATACAAAAGATAATAGTGATAAACCGCAAAAGGTTTAATCAAACAAAAATATATATATAATTAGCCGTAAGATCTTATATTAGTGACCAACTTATGACCTACAATTAATTTTAAGAAAAATTACAGAAATTCCACCTTTTAGTTTACTTATTACCATTATACGCTATAAGTTTTACAAATCTCCAAAATCCCTCATTTTCGCGGATCAGATTAGTGTATCATGTATAAAATGTACATCAAATTAGTGTATCATGTATAAAATGTAATGTATCTTACTTAACGATTAATGTATCTCGCGCATCAGATTAATGTATCAGCGCTTATATTATTGTATCCGTTTGAGGGATTTCTGTAATTATAAACTTTTAAGGGATAGATTGTAATTTTGCCTTAAAAGTATATGATTTCTGTAATTTACCCTTAATTTTAATGCGTATAAACACTTTCGATATTTATCAAATATATAAACAAATCAAGAAGATATTACAAGTTAGCGAATTTCATCAATTAGTAGCTTGTGTATATGTAATAATAGTAAAACTTATAACAAATAATACTCCTTCCGGTTCAAAATAAATGAATTTTACCACTTTTTTAATGATTTAAAATATATATAAAAAAAATTGAAGTCCAAAAACATATTAATTATTTTGTTTTCCAAAAATACCCCTTCTCTTTGATGAGTTTTCTAACACAATTTCTAGCTATAGAAGATTTTTTTTTAAAAAATATTAATAAATTATCTTATAATTAATTTTCCTAAAAAATGTATCATCACACCCTAAAAATTCATATATTTTGATCAAGGGTCACACAAGGTAATTTGTATGGCGGTTTATAAGAAAAACATATAACAAAAAAAATAGATGTTTCCATGTGAATGTCCGCCAACAAACATTCACGTCGAGCTCATCTTTTGGTCTTGCTCGGGGCTAGGGTTTTTGCATCGTTACTCACTATTTTGCTAAACCCTAACCCTAGTTGTTCTCCCATGAATTTATTGCCCCTTGTCTTATCTACTATATACTATACTCTATTCTTTAAAAATTAAATATTTCATTTGCTAATTTTTATTAGTATTTTTTAGCTAGCTATAAGTATAGATCTCTAATATATATTAGTCAAACAATAACGTGAAAATTCATCAAACTGAATTATTAGTTGCCAACCTTTAACGCTTCTTGGCGGTGTCACCATTAATTCTTTATCCTAGTTTTTTTATTCTACTTAATTAAACTAACTATATCTCAAAGAGTAATATATTAATGAAGCTCAAAATATTTTTGTATTGAGTTTTTCTTTTCTAAGTCCTTGAATCCAGCTTTATAATATCATTTTTACATGATTGATATTTCGGATTGGAAGTGTCCACAATCTTTTTTTCTAATAATTGTGATGTTCGGATCAGTCTACATACATTCAAAGGTAGATTATGGGTACATGAACCAGGGTATTTTTGTTGTTTAAAAATTTTCTAAATACCTATAAAAATTTGCCAGTGAACTCGATTATTACTGTATATATTAACTCTCGAAATTGTTGTATAATTATAAAAAAAAAATTATGAGCTTTCACGTACCTCTATTGATTCCACAGAATACCTAGCTACCACCAGCAGGCAGCAACATGGAGTGGCGAAGCATGATTTTTACCAAGGACTTCAAAATCTGAAAAAGTAAATACACGAACTAACCAAATCAAAGAGGGTTCAACACTACTATATACCCACAATTTTTTATTTTTTATTATGTATGAATAGTATAATTCCACCGAAAGGGAGTTCAGATGAAGCCCTAACTACAAGTTGTCTCCGCCCCAGGCAATATCACGGGTGCTACCTCTCACTGGCACAAGTATCAAATAACTCTGTCCAAGTTATTCATGATATTTTATTTGTCAATGAATTCTATACCACAGTAACTCTTTGTAAAGTGTTATAAATAGGTTCCCAGCTCATTCTCTTCCAAACTACACTTTGTCCTGAGCTAGCTACTACAATATCTCTCTCTTCCTTAATTCTCATTCTCTTTGTTGAAGTTATCTTTCTGGTACAAAAATGGGAACAGGAAGTTCTCCTTGTGCTTCTTGCAAATTGTTAAGGCGTCGGTGCGCCAAAGACTGCATCTTTGCCCCCTACTTCCCTCCTGATGATCCCCACAAGTTTGCCATTGTTCACAAGGTGTTTGGTGCTAGCAATATTAGCAAGATGTTGCAGGTACTTCTCTTTCTTCTAATAACCCCTTATAAATCCTTCTTATGTAAAACACCAACCTCCCCTAGTTTTGCGAGGGTTGGAATGTCTATTTTTCTAGCTTCACCTCCCCTCTTTTTTGAAGGATAAAGTCGTGCTTATTCTTGTGTTGTAATCGGAGGCTAACACCAAGTCCTCTTGTAACTTTCTTCCTGATTTATAACACCCCAGACGACCTGGGAAAATTTATAAAAAAAATGTAAAACACCAACCTAAAAGAACAACAATATATGAAGAAACCCTTAATTTTGACTTGTAAAAAAAATGAAACTTTAGAATTTATTCAAAAATATTGTTGTAGTAGTTAGAAAAATTCTAACTCTTAGAAGTTCAGACTGTTCAGTCTAGGCATATTTTTGTATTTTTGAGATAATTTATACGGGTTGGGGTCATGCCAAAACCTGCACCAATCATTAATGAGTGGTTTTAGTAGGAAAAAAAAAACTTTGATCTCATCCGTCTTTAATCCGAGCTAGGTCTAGGGTTTAAGTCCGTAGATTGAATAACAAAACTCCTGGTACAAAGTGCTTCCCTCTTTTGTTGTTGGCTTTACAGAGCGCGAATCTGGATTTTGTTGGTGGTTTCAAATACTGAATGCATAAAACCAAAGATGAACTTGAAATGACCAAAAATTAAATATTGAATGAGTGGTTTCTTCATGTTATAATAAAAGAGGCGGAGCTAGCTAGTTTTGAACCCCTTCGTAAAAAAATTACAGTTTATATTCGGTCAAAATTATTTCATGTTTTGGTTGTTTACTTTTTTTATATTTCAGTGAAAATCCCGACTCCACGCCGCTAGCCATGAATATGTAACGTACAATTATATGATTTTATTTTTTCTTGGTTTACATTTGTATATTTTCAGGAACTTCCAATACAACAGAGAGCAGATGCAGTAAGCAGTTTGGTTTATGAAGCAAATGCAAGAGTAAGAGATCCTGTTTATGGATGTGTAGGTGCCATTTCATTTCTACAGAATCAAGTTTCTCAGTTACAAATGCAGTTGGCTGTAGCTCAAGCAGAAATATTATGCATCCAAATGCAACAAGAACCTGTTCCCTGCAGTTTACCAACAACTTTAATGGAACAGGAATTAGATAAATCACCATATGGAATAAGTAATAATAATAATAACTCTATTAATAATAATCTTCAGCAATATCTCAGCTTTGCTTCCTCTAGCAGTTCTATAATGCAAGATCCTGTAAAGAGAGAGTCTCTCTGGACATAAAACTAAATTAGGAAGCTTCTTGTTTAATTACTTAATTTGGTTATCTTGTTAATGTAGCTACTGGTATTAGATGTTTTGGAGTACTTGTTTAAGTAATGAAATGCTTATTTTAAGTTTTTATGGAAATTAGAACGATGTGCATGATTCTATATTTGGAAACTTTTTATTTTTACCATCACACTTTTAAACCACAAGTTCTAAGGATACTTTTGATATGTACAAAATGTTTTAAACTCAACTTTAAGTAAAAAAATCTAGAATTTCAAATAGGGAAGAAAGAATAATAAAGAGATAAAGAGGCGTGAATTTTAGTTAAATTTTCATATGGATATCGAAGACCAGATAAAAAAAAAATGAAGAGGATAGCATATAGCAATTATTATTTAATTGGTATATATGTGCTCAGGCCTAGGTCCCTATAGCATGTGAAATTTGTGGAGTACGAGTTAAGTAAGGTCAAATATTTTCATGGAATTTGGTCGGTGCTTTCTCTCTTTAGTTATATATTATTATAATATAGTCCAAAATCACTTTGATCTAATTAATTTATTTATTTATTTGAATTAGTTTGATTGAATATCATCACCATATGATAAGGTCTTGTATAGTTCCAATGAATGATTAAATGGATATTATGAGATGGTTGAATCACTAATTCATAAAAGTTAGTAAAAAAAGAAACGTTCGAAAGAAGTATATGTAAAATGTTTAAAATGGTTAGAGCTTGTCTTTAATGATATATGAAAATTATATTCAAAGTTGATCTTATTTGGAATAAATTTGTGAATTGAATGGTTGGAATTTAAAGAACTAAAAGACTTGTTTGGCAAAACAAATTCAGCCACACGTGCATGCATGAGATTTAAACCAATTTTTACATGCTCTAGCAACACAAATTTTCAACCTTACATATGGTTGACTATTCCCAAAAAGAGGGTAAACTTGTTTAAAAAACTATACAACGAGCATTAGTAAAATCGCAATTCCAAAATGGAAATTATGTACTTTACATGTTCAAATTTTACTAAATTTTAATTCTTTACTTTTTCTTCTTCTTATAATTGGTTAAGGTACCAAACAAAATTTATTAGTACAAAATTATGCTACAATAATATCAAACAAAAAATTTAAAAATATTTTGATAAGTCTTTTCATGCTCAAAATAATGTTATAATAATATCTAATTTTACGAGACATTATTTTAAAAAATAGTTAACATTCGTAAATAATAGTACAACGTTATTAAAAGTGATGGATGACTCATTTTGTAACTTCTATATGGCATTGTCAACATTTACAGGCCCACAAACTTGTTTGGGTCTTTAGCCCAATTTTGAGTCAGAAGCCCAAAGAAAATTTTGAAAACCAGCAGGGTCGTATATTACTGTATTCGAAGAAAGATTCAGTCAATAATTTAAATTTGAATTCTGTATTTATATTTTGAAAATTATTATATATATAAATAATCCATCAAAAAATTCAATAAGCAAGAATACACATAATCTAGAATTTATAAATTAAAAAAATTGGTTTTGCCCCTAAGGAGTTGAGGGTCAATGATGGGAAAGTGTCAGGTTATGAATTCAGCCGAACTTAGTAACTTTAGTTTAAATTTGAATTTGTATTCATTGAATGTTTATAGATTAATAAAGGCATAATACATAAATGTGTCCTTTAACTAATTGACCTTCACATTTATGCTCGCTAACTTTAGGTGTGCACAAGCAAACACTTAAACTTGTATAAAGTTGAACAAATAGACACATGAGTTCTTTGTAACATAATACATGTAGGACACCACGTAAGATACAAATTGTCATGTAGGATGTCACGTATGACGTGTGTGTCTATTGAAACTTTATACAAATTTAAATGTCTATTCGTGCACACCCAAAATTAAAGGACATAAATATGAAATAAGTCTAAGTTAAAGGGCATATTTATATATTACGTCAGAAAACATTATCACTCCCACTTTGTTTTCCTGTCCACTCATCAACAACACTGTTCTATAATAAGGTCAATGCACAAAACTAACGATTTTATTCAAACATCTCAACTTTATCACCAAAAATATGGAACTTTCTTCACAAATTAATTGTCATATTGTAGCAATGCCTTATCCAGGAAGAGGGCATATAAATCCTATGATGAATTTCTGTAAAATCATAATCACTAAATATCCCAACATATTCATCACTTTCATTGTCACTGAAGAGTGGTATAGCCTAATCAGTTCAGAAAAATTACCAGAAAACATAAAATACGCCACGATCCCTAACGTCATTCCTTCGGAATTTGGCCGGGCTAATGATTTTACTGCATTTTTCAAAGCTACCTTAACTAATATGGAAGGTCCTGTTGACAAATTAATTGATGCACTGACGATGAAACCGATTGTTATAGTGTACGATACGTATTTAAGCTGGGTCATCGGATTAGGGAATCGGAGGAATATTCCGGTGGCTTCTTTATTTACTATGTCGGCGACTGTGTTCTCCATTGGTTATCACATGGATCTTCTTGCTCAGAATGGGCATCTTAGAGCCAATTTGTCAGGTATTGCATTTTCATTCTTTGAATTTTCTTCCAAGATTTAAGTTATATATACTAACAGCACAAATATTAATTGTTGCGATTGGACTAACATTTTAATACAAATATAGAATATGAACGAAAGCTAATGGGTTCAGCCCAACTTACAATCAATGAGCTAGCTCCGCTCCTGCTGCTAGCCCGTTGAGTCACTGCACAATCACTACCTTACCTAGTAGCCAACACTACACAACTAGTTCTTTAGCAACGACTACAACATCAGTGTAATTCCATAAGTGGATTTGCGGAATCTAGAATCTATCCTAACCATACCCCTATCTTGTAGAGATAGATGTTGGGTTTTATTTGTCCTGAATTTCTTATCATAAATAAGTTTTCTTTTTAGGAAAAGGTTTTGGAGTGATTAGTCTTTTTCTTATAGGAAAAGGTTTAAGACTCTATAAATAAAATTTTGTTCCTTCTAACTTAATCAACATTAACAATGTAGTTCTAGGGGCTTTGAGAGTTTTGGTTAGGGGGGAAATTTGTGGGACACAGGTTTGATACGTTATCACTTGTGTGAACCTCACATGTATTCCGAGTGAATTGGTTGAGGTTATTTCTCTCTATATTTTATACTCTCATATTTATAGTGGATTGCTCATCTCCTTTGTGGATGTAAGTCGATTGATCAAACCACGTTAAATTTTTGTATCTTTTAATATATTTCTCGTTTGTCTTCTTACTTGTGATATTTCGAGGTTTGCTTTGGTACCTTCCGCATGACACCTAATTATTTACGGTCCTAACAATAGAGAAGTTGAGCCAATAATGAAATTAATTGCCTTGCTAATTGCAATGTGTTCTCCGCGAGCAAGCTATTGATTAGCAATTTCTATTTACTTACCTGTTGTCACTTTTCCATGATTATTATGATTATTCATGACAGGAAAAATGCATGAACAAGTTGACTATATTCCTGGAATTCCTTCTATTCGCATTTTAGATCTTCCCACACCATTTTATGGAAAGGGGCAAGAATTATTGGATATTGTTAAGGATATCTTCTCTACAGTTTCTAAAGCACAATATCTTTTGTTCACTTCAGTCTACGAGCTCGAATCTATTGTTATCGATGTTCTGAAGCAAATATTCCCCATCCCTGTCTACCCAATTGGTCCAGCAATACCTTACTTTACTAGCGAAAAAAATCCATCCTCGACTACTTCAATCGATGAACCAGCGTACATTAAGTGGTTGAATGCTCAACCAAATGGTTCTGTTTTGTACATATCACAAGGGAGCTTTCTCTCTGTCTCGCGTGATGAACTTGATGAGATCATAGCTGGTGTGCACGATAGTGGTGTTCGATTCTTTTGGGTGGCACGCGATGAAACTGTTCGATTTCAGAAAAATGGATGTAGTGTAGGGCTTGTTGTGCCCTGGTGTGATCAATTGAAGGTGTTGTCACATCCTTCCATTGGTGGTTTTTGGTCACATTGTGGATGGAATTCGACTAAAGAAGCAGCATTCTCAGGCCTTCCAATGCTGACTTTTCCGATATTCTGGGATCAAAAAACTAACAGTAAGCAAATTGTTCAAGATTGGAAAATTGGTAACAGTGTGAAAAACCATGACCAATGTTTGATATCGAGGGACGAGATTTCTAGGCTGTTGAAATGGTTTATGGATTCTGGAAATGAGGAAGTGATGGAAACGCGGCGAAGAGCTAAGGAAATACAGAAAATCTGTCAATGTTCCACTACAAATGGAGGATCTTCTGAAATTAACATTGAAGCTTTCATTAAGAACGTTTTGTGCCATAAATATAGTTGATGCAGTGCTATGTTGAACCTGTAAGTGAACATAGTATTGATTTATGTTCATTAGATTATTGTAGGAAGTCAATGTATTGTTCAAATTGTATCAAACAACTTAGAGAAGTTGTTACTTGAACTGATTTTAATATGCTACTATTATATCTTCAACTTTGCGATTTAGAACAATATAATTCGCAGAGGCAGATCTAGGATTTGGAGATTGTGGGCGTGTTTAAATAGGCTAAACGAATCAGTTCCTTCTATTTACCGATATATATAATTAACTTGATAAAATATGCATATTTTGTAATTGTTTCTTTTAGATATTCTAATATTAAAGATACTTAAGTTAGTTAAAAAAAATTGGGTAGTAGTAAGAGATGTATTATCTAAAATTTTGAGAAACTTAGAGATTCTCCACCTTAAAAGTTTCAACTTGAATAAATCATCTAATATCATTACTTTATTATATTTATATTTTACTGTCTCAATGTCTCAATGTGTTATTGCAATAAAAAAATTATAGTTTCAACTCAATCGTCCTCGTTTAAGATATATGGTTGAGAGAAAATATAAAAAAAATAAATTATTAGTTTAACCCACTTAGCATGACGTAAAAGATCAACATAACCTTTAAATTCAAAAAAACTCTAACATAATAATATCAATCATTTTAAAAACTTTATTTATTTATTTTTAATTAAATACGTTATGTATTATCGTTCGGTTTATGTATTATCGGTTTTCAATTTTTAAATACGTTAAACCAATAACTAAACCTATAAGATATTTTTTATCAATTTTTGATTTATCGATTTTGATCCTTAACAGTTTTGTTTCCGATTCGATCAATTAAAAAAATATTTATAAAACAAATGTATGACTTCTCTAATAAATTTGACGCGGCAACATAATAACGTAACTTTACAAATGCCTCTAAAATAGAAACCAACAAACAACAACATACCCAGTGAAATCCCACTAGGTGGGGTCTGGCTCTAAAATAGAAACCATAGTAACAAATATGAAAAAGACATATACAAGTGTAACACAAAGAACAATTAAGAGCAATAGGGTTCTTACTTTAGATTTTGACATTTTGTGTAATGTGGAGTTGTGAATTCAAAGTCATTGTGAAATGTGAATTGAATGTTAACTGATAAAGACAGTAACTAGTAAGGTATTGAGATTAATATATATTACTAATATTTATGTACAAGTAAAAGTAGTAAATTACTAGTGTTATCATTTTACCCAATAACCTAATATTAAAAACCAATACTAAACTGATAACCCAATATTTTTTTTTATAAAACCATTAAAAACCCGTTAATCCAATAATAATAAACCAATAACACTTTTTCGATTTGATTTATTGGTCAGTTCAATTTTTGCGCACTACTAATGCACCCCACTCATACAACATAGATTCGCCCCTGTAATAACCCTCGTTACAAAAGTAGTTATTCCCACACAAATTTTAATTGAACCAATGTGAAAAAAAATAAATATAATATTATTTTCACATGAAAGGAATTAAAAGCATTTCTAGTATTTCAATAAGAATTCGTTTTTCACCATATAGTTTTTTAATAAATTGCTTTAATTAAAAAAATATATATTTTATAACACAAATTTTTAGTAATGCGTACTTACAAAATAAACTCATATTTTAATACTTCTTATACGTTAGGTGAAAACAACATGGTAGTACAAACAATAATGTACTAACTTTTTGAAAATGCCATTAATTATTACTTTTTTAAAGTAAGTTCTGATAAATATGGAGACAGGGGCGGCTCAAGCTTACGAAAAGAAGGCAATTGCCTCACGCCTCTAATTTGAGTTGCCTCATTTTCCTTAAATCAATAATTCGGTTGCAAGTATTTAAATAAATAAATAAATAAATAATATTTGTAAAATAAATAAGCTTTTCATAAAAGAGTAGGGTTGGATATAATATCAAAAATTGAATTATCGAATTGAATCAAAAAATTTCGTATTCGATAACTGGGTATTCGGGAGTAAAATTTAGAATAACGATATTTAGGTTTGGGTTTGATATCAAACACTAGTACATTTGATATTTGGTATTTTTCGAATATTAAATTATTTACTTAATGAAAATCATGTATCAACATTTTCATTAGTCATAGTACAAGTCCAAAAAAGAAAGTTAAAAAATGAACATAAACAACTCAAATACATGTCTTTTAGTTGTATCAATTGTGTTTCTTGATGTCATCTTACTTATTGAAATTCTACTATATCGTACCTTCACATTAAAAAAAATAGAAATGATTGAAAAAATAGTATTAACTTTGTAATACAATCGACTAAAACTTCAATACGGTAATACTGAATACATACCTAACCGAAATTTAATTTATCGATTACCGAACCGAAATTTAAAATTTTGATATTTGAAATCTATTTTTTACTATCAATTACCGAATTACCAAACACGAAATTTAATAATCCCCAACCAAATATCAAACGGGAAGAATTATAGAAGATCGACAAATTTAAAATACTGTATCCCAAAAAAAACTAAATTAATTAATTTAGAATAAACTTTATAATTGGAATTTGGTTATAGGCTATAGATATATATTGAGCCGCCCTGAATGTAGGGACCACAATTCGATCATCACTCCCAATATTTTCCTTGTGCACTCATCATTAACAGTGTTATATAAATGCACAAAACCAAGAGCGACTCATCATTTTATTTAAACACTTAATTTCATAATTACCAAAATATGGAAATTTCTTCACAAATCAATTGTCATATTGTAGCAATGCCTTATCCAGGAAGAGGGCATATAAATCCTATGATGAATTTCTGTAAAATCATAATCACTAAATATCCCAACATATTCATCACTTTCATTGTCACTGAAGAGTGGTATAGCCTAATCAGTTCAGAAAAATTACCAGAAAACATAAAATACGCCACGATCCCTAACGTCATTCCTTCGGAATTTGGTCGGGCTAAAGATTTTGTTGGATTTGTCAAAGCTACTTTAACTAAAATGGAAGGTCCGGTTGAGAAATTGATTGATGAACTGATGATGAAACCGATTGTTATAGTGTACGATACGTATTTAAGTTGGGTCATCGGATTAGGGAATCGGAGGAATATTCCGGTGGCTTCTTTTTTTACTATGTCGGCGACTATGTTCTCCATTGGTTATCACATGGATCTTCTTGATCAGAATGCGCATCTAAGAGGCAATTTATCAGGTATTGCATTTTCATTCTTTGAATTTTCTTCGAAGATTTAAGTTATATATACTGACACTGCAAATGGCGTACTACATGATTGCGATTATTCATGACAGAAAAAATGCACGAGCAAGTTGACTATATACCTGAAATTCCTTCGATTCGTGTTTTAGATCTTCCTACATCATCTTATGATGGAAAGGGGCAAGAATTATTGGATAT
The DNA here is from genome assembly GCA_036250505.1 of Solanum acaule. Classification (NCBI taxonomy): domain Eukaryota; kingdom Viridiplantae; phylum Streptophyta; class Magnoliopsida; order Solanales; family Solanaceae; genus Solanum; species Solanum acaule. Next base: position 1,487 of record JAJOOR010002011.1, on the reverse strand, counting down.
TGTTATGGATATCTTCTCTACAGTTTCTAAAGCACGTTATCTTTTGTTCACTTCAGTCTACGAGCTCGAATCTTCTGTTATCGATGCTCTTAAGCAAAAGTTCCTGATCCCTGTCTATTCGATTGGTCCAGCAATACCTTACTTTACCAGCGAAAAAAATAATCCATCATCGACTACTTCAATCGATGAACCAGAGTACATTAAGTGGTTAAATGTTCAACCAAATGGTTCTGTTTTGTACATATCGCAAGGGAGCTTTCTCTCTGTCTCGCGTGATGAACTTGATGAGATCGTAGCTGGTGTGCACAATAGTGGTGTTCGATTCTTTTGGGTGGCACGGGATGAAACTGTTCGATTTCAGAAAAATGGATGTAGTGTAGGGCTTGTTGTGCCCTGGTGTGACCAATTGAAGGTGTTGTCACATCCTTCCATTGGTGGATTTTGGTCACATTGTGGATGGAATTCGACTAAAGAAGCAGCATTTACAGGCCTTCCGATGCTGACTCTTCCTATTCTTTGGGATCAAAAAACTAACAGTAAGCAAATTGTTCAAGATTGGAAAATTGGTTACAGGGTGAAAAAACATGACCAATGTTCGATAACGAGGGAAAAGATCTCTAGCTTGTTGAAATGATTTTTGGATTCTGGAAATGAGGAAGTGATGGAAACGAGGCGAAGAGCGGAAGAAATACAGAAAATCTGCCAGTTTTCCACATCAAATGGAGGATCCTCTGAAATGAACATTGATGCTTTCATTAAGGATGTTTTGTTCCATAAATATAGTTGATGGCATGTTGCTCGGACTCTTAAAAAATTTCAACTGATGCCTGTCGAATTCGCCAAAAGTAGTGTATTTTTGAAGAAGAGTCCACGCAACTAAGGTTGATGCAGTGCTATATTGAACTTGTAAGAGAACATAATATTGATTTAAGTTCATGAGATTATTGTAGGAAATTACTGCAGGATTATCAAATAATGTAGTCTTTAACTTTTGATTTATCTCAGCTATTTGGCTAATTAAGGAGCTTGCTTTTTTTAATTTAGTGATGCTGTTTATTTTCTCTGTTTTATGCAGACATTCTCTCTTTTCTCAATATCTTATCCAGGGACGACTCAACAATATTGGGGGCCTAAAGCCAAATCATAGAGAGGGGCCCTAAAAAAAATTTAAAAAAATCATCCTATATACTTTTATTTAAAATCTACTTTTCTAGCTTTTTTAGATGCGAATTCATTAATTACTGTTTTATAATCGATTTGTTTAACTTATTCTTTTTCAATTGATAATATAGCTAATCCATTCAATCTCTCTTGAGACATTGTTTATCTTAGATAAGATTTTATCAATTTTAGTTTCGAAAAACTTCTTTCGGCTAAGGCAATGGTTACAGGAATTGTTAACATTATTCTATAAGCAATACATGCATTAGGAAAAGAATCAAGTCTTTTTATTTGATTGAGTATTTCCATTAGATCATTATTTTCTA
>JAJOOR010002010.1:0-12047 GCA_036250505.1 Solanum acaule | reverse complement strand
CTCTTTCTTTAATGTGAAAAATAAGATAGATAATTTTTGTTTTAAATAATTACAAGTTAAATACATATTAATCACAAATGCACATTTATTATAGGATATCTATAAAATAACTTGTTTATTATATATGTACAATGAGAATTTTTTCTTCATTCTTTTCATTAAATAATTTATTTATTAATTAAAAGTTTTAAAAATACTAAAAAGATAGTTTATTTATTTTGTGATTGATTTCTAATATGATAGACCATATCATATATTTTTAGGGGTAGCGATATCTAATAGCTATGAGAAATGTAACATAGATAATATTATACCTTTTAGCAATGACAAAAAAAATTAGAATATTAATTAGAAATTGACAAACAGATACACACAAGAACAAAAACGTGATACTTTTCATATTCATTCATTCGCATAATAATAGTAATAATAATAATAAGAAGAAGAAGAACAAAGTTAATTATCAAAAATGCTAATTGAACTTTCTAATACGTTGGTTAGTAGAGTTTCATAATTTATTTTTTGTTGAATAAAAGGAAATGTATATATCTTATCAAAATAAAATAATATTAATTGAAATCAAAACAATACATTAATGAATCTTTAAAATATTTAAAAACCATTCGAACTTTTATACTAATATGACCATCTCTTTTGATGAATCTTTCCAGATAATTAAGCTTCCTTCTTTATTTTGATGGACTTGTACCAAAGTAATGTGAACATCTCTATGATGAATCATTGAAGAATATATATAGAGAAAATGGCCAAATGACCCCCCAATCTATTAGTCGATTCTCAACTACACACTTATATTTTAGGAAGGTCCTATTATCCCCTTGAACTATTTTATAGTAGAATTATTTGCTCCCTAAAGCTGAGTTGGCAAAGAAAGTGTAATTCACCTTCTTAAAGAGAGTGAGAAGCAAATTTTCTTACTTTTCTTTTTCATATTAATTTTCTGATCTTTTATGTTTTTCATTTTACTTTATTTTTACTTTACTTTTACTCTATTTATGTTTTTCATTTTACTTTCTTTATCTTTTTCATTTTACTTTCTCTCTCTTCTTTCTCTTTTTCTTCAATACTCCATCAGATTTAAGTTCCCTGAAGAAAAAAAAAGGAGTACGAAATGATCTCACTATTAATAATTGTTACTAGTGACGCTATCTCCTTCTTCTTTTTCTCAAAAGAAATTGACATCACTTGCAAAAATTAGAAAAAAACAGGATCCAATTAAAAATAAACACTTTCCCATAGCCAAGTGTTCATAAGTTCAAGCACAACACGAAATTGAACAATATAGAGAAAACTCAGTTGAGTAAATAAAACTAACAAAGCATCAAGGTCAAAATTAGTATCTTTTACAATTAAATTTTTACTACTTCAACTACAACAACACACAAAATGGAAGAAATTCAGATCCGAATCAGATCCAAAAGTTGATTACTATATAAGTATATTAACATCAAATTCTTTAACATGAACAACCCAAATAAAATTTCTCCTTTTAGATTATTGTAAGCCAGATCAATATGCTCAAGACTTCGATAGTTGGTAAACTTTTAAGGATTTCACCAATTAAATTCATATTTCATTCTTTTTTTTTAATCTTTTCAAACTCCAACAATATTCTCATCAGAGAAAACTCATTAAATACATACCGAACCTAGATATTCAAGATTGGCTATGTTATTGTGTTTTACCGAAAAAATAAAGTTCATATGCATATATAAAATCTATAGCTCCGTCAAATTTTCGGTTGGCGACGGATATCTTTGATAAAATTGTTCCCCAAACTCAAGATATTGAAGTTTTTGATGCCGATGAATATCCAATGGTATGAGACCCACAAATTAATTTTGAAAAAGGTCCAAATATTGCATGTTGAAATAGTTGTATAAGAAAATTGGGAACTTAGATTCAGAAACTAAATTTTTTGAGGTTACAGATGGAACTTAGAGTTTCCACTTCAATGGCAGAAAATTTTTAGTCAAAGAAAAGGATAGAAAAAGGAAAAAGAAAAGAAGAAACCGGCTGAAAAAGAAAAGAAAAAACATAGAAGGGAAATAGAATAAAGAAAAAGAATAATTATATTTTTATATAAAAAAAAGTACCATATATGTTACGTGGCACTGCGCGTGCAACACACTGCTTACCATAAATCTGGGTGTGACCTTTTAAGGGGCAATATATTCCACTTTTCAAATGTTTAGGGGGGTAATAGGACCCCCGTAAAATATAAGTGTGTAGTTGAGAATTGACTAATAGATTGGGGTTCATTTGACCATTTTCTCATATATATATATGATCTTTATCAAAGTGAAGACCATATCATGACATTATTAAGTATATGAAAGATGAAAGAGATGAAAGAAAAAATAAATTAAAAGGGAGGAAAAAAACTATACCAGTAAAGAGAAAGAATGAAAAAATGAAAATGAACATCGAACATCTCTATAGATGATTGTTATTAATAGATAGGGTAAACCATAACAATAGTTAGAAAAAAGTTGAAGAGGCATGTTATTTAAATGGAGAAGATAAATAGATGGAGGTTTTTTGCAACTTATTAGACATAATTAGAATAGTAAATATGATTGAATATTTCAATTAATAAACAAATTATTTATTGAGAAAATGAAGAAAAAAAAGCCAAAAAAAAGGAGAAAACAGATAAATAGGAATGGATGCCATAGAGAGGTGCCACATCACCTTCTCTATGTTTCTCCTTTATATATATATATATATTCGGTATTCAATATTATTTTTATATCGAATGCCAATTTAAAAACATATGCCAAATACCAATTTCAATTGTCGTAACTACTGTACTATGTCCACTCTTACTTACGTCCAATGGATATAAATATTTCGTTCTTTTTCTCTATCTCATTTATTCTTATAGGGTATTTTTGGAATTTAATAACAAAAATTATTTCGATTAGAGATTCAAAAAGGTCATTTCAATTGGAAAATCAGACAAAAAAAAAGTGTGACATGAATAAGTTCCATGTATAAATGATAAACGCTCAACTATGTCCAATTTTTCAAGGCATAAGCGGCCATATGCAAAAAAATCTATCGGCGTCGAACCACAAGGATTGGAAGAGGGGATCACTCTCAAATTAATTTTGTAACCCAAAACAAACTAGCAAATTGAATTCTCAACACGCATATATGTATAAAATGAGGGGGGAGGGGGGTTAGAAACAACTAAAAATCATCAATATCAAGTATCAAATATAGGGAATCAACACAAATATCATCTACCAAGATTGGAAATGACTATGGTGTGTGTATTACAATGGGGTTTTGACACTAGGTAAATATTAATCACAATCAAATCGATTGATACATGGATGGCGTTTGGTCTAGGCTATATTCGATATTCTCTCGAACTATCAAACGTATATCCCTAGGATTCACTCGAACTCCAAGACCCTTATCAATAAAACATCAAACATTATTTGAGTAGATAGACTATCCCTAACTCATACCATTAAATTGAATATCAATAAGATTATCCTATCTCTAGCTCAAATTTGTAAACTAATTTCACCAAGTCCTCACTATTGAGTGTAACTCAACTTCATTTTTCTTTCCCAAGCTAAAATACTGTTAGAGAGCTCAATCAATATTTATAAGCACTGAATTTTAGGTTAAAACTTCAAGACACAATACATACATGCATAACAATCGATTTTATAACTAGTTAATCAACACTCATTGAGTTTTACATCCATATCTTGCGCACACACACCCCTCGAGTCTTCATTTTCCTATATAGATAATGGGTATGTTGGGTAGTAATTAGCGGTTCTTAATCTTAGAGGCTTGTAGACGTCTGTTATGGGTCTTGTAAATTTATGGTGGTTGTATATAACACCTTATTTTGAACGTAAATGTTTGCCTATTTTCTTGTGTTTCTTTGAGTGTGCCAATGTCAAACTGAGACAGGGGAATAAAAATTTGGCAGAGACTAGTGGCTTCTTGTTATTCAAGGGAAGTTGAAAACAAGGTTAAACTCAGGAAACACGATATCATATTTTATAGGCCACTTTTGATTTAGATGTATATACTTGATTTCCAAAAGTAACACTCTCAAAGGGTTTCTCAAATGTGGCATAGTACAACAAGTCGTCGAGAGCAATTATATAATAGCATGATATTTACATTTTGTATAAATGATTAATTTTAAAAAAATTGTATTTTGTCGTTCATTAATTTGTCGGTTATATTTGAAGTTGTTCTGTCCTAAAATTTAAAACCCTCAAATTCCTAATTCTGACTCTACTTCTAGTTTAACCCTCCTTGCGCTAGAATCCCTCTTCTTCCTTGTCCTCAAGCTTGGAGTAGTTTTTGGACGGTTTTTGGAGTAACCCTCGTGTGTTTTACCATGAGAGTGTAATTACCTAATTCCGTCGTTATGGAAAAGCCAATGGGGAAAGAATTTGGGCTCGAAAACTTTTGAGTAGTAACTTGGGATTTCCTAGCCTAGTCCAGAATTGGATGAAATCAGAGTCATGCGAGTCTAGGGAAATCTGGTAATGAATGAGAGATTTAATAATGGTTTTTATTACCTGAGTAAATAGCTAAGACGTTAAGGAACCCGTACGACTTTACGGACTCGAATTCGGGCGAGTAGAACTCCTGAAATTGATCTTAGCGTGAAAGGGTAATTTTAGAACGTCCTGGTTTGAAAGTGTGTTGTGAAATGGGAGCTTGGAACTAAAATTTCGAGATTCTATCTCTGTGCAAGCCACCAAAGCGGTATTAGTGGCGCCGGTGCGGGGACGTTGTGGTGGGATAGGGGCTGCCATAGCGGGTCAGTCGCGACTTAAGTTGGAAATAAACCCCAAAAATGTTGTTATTTTGCAACATTCGATCTTGAGATCTAAGGAACGACCCAGGGATATTTCTTGAAGGTTTTCCACCTATTCTAACACCAAATGTAAGGTTTTTACTCCCCGAATCCATTTTTCAATCCGTAGAACATAGTTTCTTGGGTAATTATCATTGGGGGAAGGTTTTGATCTGAATTTAATGGTGGAAAAAGCCTTATTTTGGGTATTGGGATCTTGGGTTGGCCTAGGGTTGATAATGTTGATTATAATCCGGGTAATTAGGCCTCGTGTATTAATCCTTGTATTAATTGTATGTTTTTAGACCACGAACAAGCGGGAAGAATCCGGAAAGGGATGATTCAAGTGTCGTAGGGGATTCAAGCTTGGATTCGAGGTAGGTGATGGTTGTGATTTCATGTTTAGGTGATATGTGTTGGTAATGCATCATTATAAATCATGAATGTAGATGAATGTAGCATTGTTGATCAAACCTAATGAAATAAGTATGAATGAACAAATGTATGCCATGATTCAACAGTTGATTGTATGATTTTGAGAATGTACATATGAGTGTGATTGTGAATGTGGCTTATTGAATGGATCGGGTGTTACGTTCCAACACACTAACTTGAATCGAGTGCCACTTTTCGGTGCATATATGGGATCGGGTATCACGTCTGGCACACTAACTTGGATCGGGTACCATGTACCAGTACACTAACAATTTGGGTATGGGTTCCATGAGAGGACCATTGATTTGGGTTCCAAGAGAGGACCATTGAATTGTGTTGTGTATCTACCTGTGATACTTACGTTCATATCTAATGATGATTCATATTGGAAGACTGTATGTTGCTCTAAAATGATAACCATTGTGTATATATATTTCGTGCATGTCATGTTTACTTTGTTGTGATTGCTTATATATGTTGTGTTTACTGGAATAGCTATGTGATCCTACCTTTTGACTGTGGTTGTATACTGATATTGCACTTGCTCTTTCTTTGTTGAGTACAGGTCATCTTCAGGCGGCTACTGACAGACCTCATTTAGGAGATCATTGATCGAGACCGGATTCAAGGGTGAGCCAGTTCTTTCAGGCTGTCATAGATCCTTCGTATTTTGTTTAGTCCAATCTTTTCGGACTTGGACATTGTTTTAGTAGTTGTTTAGTTTCGAGGTTGTACCCCTTGTTCTTAGACTTATCGTTAGTAGTGTTTTGGTACATTGACTTTTAGGTTCTAGGGGTTGTTCTTCTGCATTAGTTTGGTTAATTATTTGTTTAAATCTTTGGAGTGTATGGGAACTCCGTTTTTCTTTTGGTCATTTAGGCCTGCTTCCGTACCTTTAAATGCCTAGTTTTCGTTAAGTTGCTTAGTCGGGTTGTAGTAATGGTTCTCCCACCAGAGGGTTAGTGTGGGTGTCAATCACGACGGTCTGGGCCATGACAAAGTTGGTACCAGAGCCTAGGTTCATTGATCTCGATGTACCAAAACGAGTCTGGTAGAGTCTTGTTGAATGGTACGGAGATGTCTGTACTTTTCTTCGAGAGACTATAAGACTTTAGGAAATCTCTCTCTTTTCTCTTGTCTCCTTCGTGTTATGACTTGAATCCAATTGGTATCTGGGTGATACAAATTGGTATCTTCACTCTATGGTCCAAACTAGAGCAACAAAAGCGGTAACACCATCACTAACAAGAGAGGATGTGTGTAGATTACCATTAATTGAATAGGGTCACAATTTGAAACAAGTACCCATTACCTCGAATAGATGATCTTTTTGACCAATTGCAAGGTGCATCAGTTTTCTCTAAGATTGATCCTGAGGACGTGCCCAAGACGGCGTTTAGAACCCACTATGGGCACTACAAGTTTCTAGTTATGTCTTTTGGGTTAACAAATGCGCCTGTAGCTTTCATGAGTTTGATGAATGGTGTGTTCAAACCCTTTCTTGATTAATTTGTTATAGTATTTATTGATGACATTTTGGTTTACTAAAAGTGTAGAAGGAGCATGTCGACCATCTCCATATTGTTCTGGGTGTTCTTGGGAAACAAAAGTTGTATGCGAAATTTTCTAAGTGTGAATTTGGGTTGACTTTGATTGCCTTTTTGGGGCATGTAGTTTCAAGGGAATGGGTAATGGTAGATGCCCAAAAGATTGAAACAGTTAGGAATTGGGTCCGACCTAGTTTTGTGACTGAAATTAAGAGTTTTGTGGGGCACGCTAGCTACTATCGTCGCTTGTGAAGGGATTAAGGTAAGATCTGCAGATTCAAGTTTATAGGTGACAACATTAAAGAAGTTTTGGTAAGGGACGGCTAGATAATGAACACTATTACTTTGGAAAATGCATTTAGTATTGTTGTCATAACATGTATGGGTTGTTTAGCGAATAATGTAATTAAGTTATGCCAATTGAGGTTAGAAGTTATACTATGATTTCCTGGATTGATTGTATATCAAGGAGGGTCAGGATACGACTGCTCCAATAGCAGCGATGTTTACTTGGTTAAGTTATTAAGTGTGTTAAAATTGTGGAGAACCTGGGCATACGAGAAGGAAATTAGTGAGGTTGTGGAGGCCGGGGAAATGGTAATGCAGGTAGAAAAGCAGTGCAGTCAGACAAGGAGGTTTGCCCGTCAAGATGACATGGCTCAGTTTTATACCTTTCCGGGCAAGACCGAGGCTGAAGGTCTGATGTAGTGATCATAAGTACTATTATCGTTTGTAATCGGATGGCTAATGTGTTGTTTGATCCGGGTTCTACTTATTCTTATGTGTCCATGCGATTTGCCTCAGAATTTGATATGATTTGTTATATACTTGATGCCCTCATCCATGTTTCTACCCCAGTTGAAGAGCCGGTCATAGTCACCCATATATATCGTGTTGTCCTGTTGTGTTTATGGATTTTCAGACTTGCGTTGATTTGGTTATGCTGGATATGACTGACTTGATATAATCTTAGGCATGACTTGGTTGTCCCCCTATTATGTTGTGCTTAATGGTAATGCTAAGTCGGTAACTCTAGAGATCCCGGGTAGGGAAAGGTTAGAGTGGGAAGGGGGTACAAGCCTAGTCAGCTAAGGTCATATCTTTCGTGTGGGGTATGAAACTGGTGGGGCAGGATTGTTGGGTGTAATTGGCTCATATTCGGGATGTTGAGGTCGAATCTCCCTCTATTGAGTCTATTCCTGTGGCGTCAAAATTTAGAGAAGTGTTTCCTACCGATTTTCTGGGTATGCCTCCGGATAGAGATATAGATTACGCCATTGACTTGGAACCTGGTACTCGTCCCATTTCCATCCCTCTGTATCGTATAGCTCCGATAGAATTAAGAGAGCTTAAGGCTCAAATCCAAGAGCTTCTTGATAAAGGTTTCATCTCTCATAGTGTTTCCCCGTGGGTGCTCCTGACTTGTTTATTAAGAAGAAGGAGGGTAGTATGAGGACCAGTGATTTTAGCTTAAGCCATAAAGGAGTGGATTGATACCGAATGACAACCTTATGGATAAAGAAAGTCCCATTGAGTATATCTGAGTTTGAGGTGTCATGTCGATAAAAAGGTTGACTTCGTAGTAATAACCAAGGCTAACTGAGCATAATGGTAATAAGAGTTCGTGGTGGATTGTGATGGGATGCAAATATATAATAAGTTTGTTGGTTGAGCAAAATTTGTACAGTAATTACGACCTGCAAGTATCTAAGGTTGTGGTTTTCTAATATTTGGTGAGTAACGTGGTTGTATGGAAAGTTTTAAGAGATGATGGGACACCACTCGAATGAAATTCTAAAGAGCTAGAGTTATAATGAAGGAAAATATAGTGGGATGTAGTACAACCTTTAGAGAGAGTCGAGAGAAAGAATATTTTATTTGATTGCAAAGGCTAAAGAGGTATCTTCAGAGGTGTAGATAATTGGGTTTAGAGACGCATGATTTTATTCGTTTTGTTGTGGCTATGGTAATAGTGTCACGGGTCCATCAGATTGGTTAAAAACTATTGAAAAAGACTTGAGAACTGAGTGTACAGACATTAGCTTGAGTGTGATGATAATTGCTTTGGTTTTGTTTTTGAGTTTAGTAATGAGTACGATGGAATTTTTAGCGAGGGATATTGTAAGATTGATGGAGATGCGATCAATGATAAGAGAAGATCCTTGAATTCATAAAAATCTTCAAGGTACAAGCTAATGTTGATAGATAAGGAGATTGTGTTATACGATTGAATTTACAATTCAGATTTTTCATTGTAAGTCTACATTCGTGGTGACATATTTGTCAAGGTATGAATTGGCAAGGTGAGAAACGATCAATTGTATCCAGTATTGAGCATTTGAAAGGACTTACACCTGGGTTGAGTCGTAAAGTTTATTACTGTTAATTGTTAAGTACCTAAGAAAGGTTTTATTTAAATAGTAAGGTAAATGGTCGGAGTGTTCATGATGGTTGTTAGTATTGAGAGTGTGGACTTCAGTGGAATGATGTGAAGAGTATGTGGAGTCAACTCAATGGAAAGGACTAGTGTTGACTCTTCAGAGGAAAACCTTTAGTGTTATTCCGTAAAATTCTTATGTGACCATATATTTCTCTTTGCACATGGTGGTGAGTAGGTTTCACTAGCCATGCTCACGTGTGTTTTCACTTTTGTGGATGGATCCCTAGTGGTGGATCAAGGGTACCAATCGTGTAATGTTCTCTTGGTTGAGTGGGATGATTGGGGAGATTTGATTATTTCAGATGACATATTTGGTGTTGTCTTGGAGTTGTTAAAAGTATTTCAGTGGTTCTACATGTACCACCTTGCTTATGAGAATTCATAGAAGAGCTACCATGTGTAATTATGGTTTTCCGACAATCTTAATATTCATCTTGTCGTCGAGGTCATGTAACGATTATGTGTGGTTGAATGTGGGGATCATTGGGTCCAATTCTTCTGTTCTTAAGAGGTAATCTACAATTACTAAATCTAGCATTTCGATAGTGTTGTTGGAGGGTTTGTATGCTTGGACATATCCCTCGATGAGTATCTGATGTCTAAAGATTAATTTTTTGTAACTTAAGCTGATGAAAATTTATCTTGGGAGATGGAGATGTTGATAAGAACTATGATTGTAGGGTATTATGAGTGTGTGTTGGTTGGTTCGGGTTCACTTCTAATTGTAGCGAGTATTGATTTGGAATCTTATCATGCTTAAGTGTGAAAGGATTCGTCCTGATGATGGTGTCAAGGTCCTTAATAACATATTGCAGACGTGTGTACGATCAACTTTGGTGGTTGTTGGGAATCTCTTTTGTTGTTAGTTAAGTTTACATATAACACTAATTACACTCGAGTATTGAGATGACTTCATTGAGGCATTGTATGGGAGGATGTATAGGTATTCAATTAGTTGGTCTGAGGACTAAGGAGATAACGTCCGTGAAAGTTCAATGGAAGCATTATCCGATTGAGGAAACTACTTGGGAAAATCGAGAAGGACATGCGAGACAAGTAACCCCAGTAATTCGACGATTCAGTTACTACTATACCCTTACTTTAGCCAGCCATTCCTAGTTGATCACTCGGGGACGAGTGATGGGTAAATTGGTATCTATTGTAATGACATGATTCCGTCGTTAGGGAAAAGCCAATGGGGAAAGAATTGGGGCTAGAAAACTTTTGAGTAGTAACTTGGGATTTCCTAGCCTAGTCTAGAATTGGATGAAAGTGGAGGCATGCGAGTCTAAGGAAATCTAGTAATGAATGAGAGATTTAATAATGGTTTTGATTACATGAGTAGATAGCTAAGACGTTAAGAAATCCGTACGACTTTATGGAATCGAATTCGGGCGAGTAGAACTCTCAAAACTTATCTTAGCGTGAAAGGGTAATTTTAGAACGTCCTGGTTTGAAAGTGTCACGACCTAAGGGTATCCCCTAGACGTAACATGGCACATAACACCCCTAAAGGCACTACGTAACATGGCACATAACACCCCTAAAGGCACTATGTAAGCCACTTAGCATATCATCACATAAGTAAAGAATAATAAAGAGTAAAAACACATTTTCAAGTCTTAAGAAGTTTTTATAAAAGCAAAGCGGAAGTCTAGACATAGTCTCATTTAGCCATCTATTACAATCGAAGTCTCAAAAATAGGGTCACAGCCCTTACAATAGGAATCTGAAAAGTCTAGTACAATAAAATAAATGAAACAACAATATAGAACGTGTCCTCGGATCCATGAGGACATACCACAGGCTTTGGAGAATAGTCAATCCAAGCTTTGAAGTAGAAGAAATCACCTCAAACGCTGGAACCTACACTTTGTAAAAAAATGTAGAAGAAATATGGGTTAGTACAAAAATACACCAAGTACGGTAGCTATGCATGAAAACCTTTAAACATGCTAAAAAGGTACATTTTAATTGAAAACTATGCACTTTACCAAGTTTAGAGTTCATCATGAAAATTAGTGCAAAAACATAAGATACAAGCATATTCAACATATTGATCATCTCAGTAATGGAAACAAACAATAAGAACCATCAAAGCATCCTTGTGCAATGTATGAATAAGACCCCATACTCTTACCCACACTAAGGAAAGCTTATTAAGTGATTATAGTTCATAACTCCAATTCTAGTTCATTCTATCATAGTAGGATTAGCTTTAACCGACATAGACTATGAGAGTTTATCATGGAATCCGGTTGTCACGCCCCGAGCCTACACCCTGGGCGGGACCGGCACCCGGAGACCATTTCTGGCCCCAAGCGAACCCTTGGCCTGGCTTTCTTAACTCAGGGGAAACCTAACTCAACAGAATAACTTAATGCAATGCAAGTTTACACAACAACTTAACTTATAAAAATCTGGCCACAAGGGCATCTCGAATCTCAAAAATAGATATTTACATATATACATAGAGGAGAGACTCAAAACTAACTAACTGACTGTCTATGAAGCCTCTAATATACTGAGATGGATGTTGGGACAGACCCCGCAACATCCTAATAGAACAAAACTAAGTACGCAAAATAATTGAGTCCTCTGGAATGCAAGGAGGCTTACCACTGACTCTGGAGTGCTCAGCTGGATCAACGACGTGCAGGATGCTGATCCGGGGTACCTGTATCTGCATCATAATAAGATGCAGGCCAACTGGCATCAGTACATGGAATGTACGAGTATGCGAGCTGGAAAGCTAAACCAC
>JAJOOR010002009.1:0-33906 GCA_036250505.1 Solanum acaule | reverse complement strand
CATGGGCAGGCGAGCCCCAACTCAACCCGTCTAGAGACTTCATCTAGAGCACAGTTCACTGCATGAGAAAAGTGTTCTGAGTTGCTCTGTTTCTCCATTCGAGAGAAGTACATCTTAAATGGCTTAATGCTAGATGCTTCATTCCATGCAAATGTCTGGTCACCAAAATAAGCTATAAGATAGCAATTCTTTTTAAAGTATTTCATTGTGCTGTTTGATGCAGCAGAAGGGTCCAATATCTGCCCAGGCCACCAAGGATGACTCCTCACCTTACCCCATACTAAATCGGACACATAAAACTTCCCTTCCTCTTCCATTCGGTGCTTAACCCCTCGTCTTTCTGGAACGATAGCATCAGGCCCAACATCTATACCATCATTAATGTTGACTGTTCTACCATCGGGAACAGATCCATTTGTCCCACCTGATACCTCCTGCATGTTGTCAGCTCCTTCTACTACATTCCCCCTTCGTGCAAGATGTGAAAATCCCGTCAAATCAACCACAAGCTCACCATCAAGCCGACCATACCCTGCAAACCCCATTTCACCTTTGAGATCACATGGACCCAAATCAATCTCCACACCTAAACCTTCCATTTGCACTCTTAAACCCTTGACAACATCATTACCTTCTGCAAAAGCCCTAAGCCCATCATCAATAACTGATTCACAAACTAAATCCAGATTATTTCGATTTTCCATTAGAGTTCCATTTCCTGATTGATCACCAACACTAACAACTCTGAAGTCTTGATCCGAATTCACCGACATTGCAGAAATCCTAACATAACATATACATCATCAAAAAAACGATGTAAGCACATGAATCAACAGCTATTTCAACATAGAACAAATAATTTCACACATTTTGATCCGAATTCACCGACATTGCAGAAATCCTAACAAATATAAAACACATACATCATCAAAAAAACACTGTAAGCACATGAATCAACAGCTATTCCAACACAGAACACATAATTTCACACATTTTGATCCAAATTCACCGACATTGCAGAAAACACATACATATTCAAAAAAACGCTATAAGCACATGAATCAACAGCTATTTCAACATAGAACACATAATTTCACACATACATAAAAAAAACGCTGTAATCACATGAATCAGCAGTTATTTCAATATAGAACACATAAATTATACACATACATCAGGAATTTTTTTAAAAAAAAAAAAACAAACAAACGGTAAGCACATGAATCGGTAGCAATTTCAACATAAAACACATAATTATACACATAAATCATAAAAAATAAAAAAAAATAAAAAACGCCGTAAGCACATGAATCAGCAGCTATTTCAATATAGAACACATAATTACACAAATAAAAATCGATTTTTAAAAAAAAAAACTGTAATCACATGAATCGATAACAATTTAAAATCAAACTGAACACATGCAGGGAAGATGAACAGTATGAAAAATGTTTTACCTCTGAGTATTGATTTCTCCTCGAGAGAGAGAGTTTTCCTGAAAAAAATATAAGTGTGAAGGTATAAAGGACTGTTTGTTAAAGAGTTTGAAGAATCGCTGAAACGACACGTGTCGTTACGGCGTCGTTTTTGTATAGACATGCAAAAAGGCATGGACTTTTTGTTTCGTATATATTTTTTTATTTTTAGTAAAAGAAAATTATGAGGAGATCAAGATTAAATTTAGACTCAAGTATAAATAATAACATAACAAGTAAGAATAAGAGCAAGAATAAATAGAAGATCGTTAATCCCATTGTATATTTAAAGCTTAATAACGGTGTTGTTTTAGGCGTGAACATTGAGACGTATTTCTTTTTTACGAAAATATTTACTTACGATTTTAAATATAATATGGAAAAAATATTATATTTATTTGAAAAAAAACTGTTTAATAGGAGTAGTATCAAGTGCTACTACTAGCTCTAGCGCTAGGCTTGAAAATGATTAGTGTCGGATCATAAATTGTTGTTAGTGCATTTCAATTGGGAAAAAAAATCATGATCATAGACAAAAAAAATCACGTGATATTGATACCATAATTATTGAGTAAATCTTATTATATCGAAATAATATTGATCCAAGACATACGGAAAATAGTGATTCGAAAATAATTTTAGACCGTGATTGAATATACTATCTTAGGTACAATTCTAATCGAGTCAATGCTTTTACGAATTGAATTTCGATTAATCCAATTGCTAGGCTCAAATTTCATCCCATACACGATACACGTCCTCTATTTTTATTTGTTTTAAAGGAAAGAATTCAGATGTCTTCTTATTTATTTGTCAGTATTTTCTTTGTTCACTTTACTAATTTATTATATTAAAATAAATATATTTATCAATAAAAATATTAAATATAGATAATTTATTAGACATTAAGTGTGTATATATATAATCAGTAAATTTAAACTATTTTTAATAGCACAAACTATATTTTATCCTTTTTCATTTCTATATTGCCCCGTGTGTTCTTCTCCCGCCAAAACTATCGTGAACCATTTTTTCCCTCTCGGAGAGCTTTGTACGGTCCAATCGCCACCGCTATGACCGGAGAAATGGCGGTGAACGGGAAGATTCAACAGAAATTGACGACGCCTATCGGTCTCGGTAAAGCACTGTCGATTTATTTCCCCGGTATCGATTTCCATGTTGGTGACCCACAATTCCTACTCGCCTCTGAGCTTGTTCGCTTCTTCTCTGCTCCTTCCGGTGAACAATTCGTTTCTCAGGTTAGCTCTCGAAGACACACTATGATTACTTAATTTGGAGAGTCGAGTGATTTATGGTCGAAAACACATCTAAAATATCTTGTGTAAGTTGTGTGAGTTTCCTATATGAAATATCACATGTCCAGGTAGGAAAAAGCAACAATTGATAGTTAAGATTTGTTTTGATAAATAGTTGGTTATAATTGGCATAGTGAACTCAAACACCAGGAATGAAACTCAAAAAAGATCTGGATACTTTAGGTGTGTTTTTGAGTTGTTTTGTTACAAACAATTGTGAAATGGCTGGCTGAATTTACTAGGAAATTAAGATGATTTGACTGTTGTACTCCATACACCGAGTATTTGCTTTTTGTGTAGTGTTTTGAGTTGTTTTGTTTCAAACAATTGTGACCTGTTTTCTGCATTTGATGTCTTCATATGGTGAACGTGGACGATTGGAGTCTGTATCAGTTACTGTGAATAAAGGTGAAGTTCATACTAGTAGCAAAGGAAATTGCTGATTTACTTATTTTTTTCCATGTAATATTTCTTCTTCTAAACTTTTTTTAGTTGCCGGATAACCATAACTAATAGTAACTGAAAATGAAGGTCAAAGACTGATGTTGAATTATTAAGTATGCTTTTGGCCATATTTTCACTTTATTTGGAATTGATGAAGTTGGAGTTGAAAATGGAATTGTGCTTGGTTATGCGTTTTGCAAAGAATATTGGAATAATGTTCATACTTGAACTTAAATACAACTTCAAAAGTGAAAATTGAGTCGGAAACCAGGTTATAAGTTGTTTGCCAAATATAAAATACACCAAACAACAGTTTTCAAATAAAATGAATTAATTTTTATGGAGAGATGGGTCCTAAGTCTAGGTGAATAAGAGGTGAATCCACTTTTTTGAAATTTATGGGTTCCTACAACGATCTCAAATTAATTACAATAATAATAACTGGATTCACAGTCGTAGTACTTATAGATATTTAGTAGATTTCTTAATGCTTATACAAGGTCAAGGCAAAAGCTATTGGTTCTCGTGAACCCTTCCATTGTACTCTAAAACCACCATTGTAGGTGAAGGATGATGATGCCACATATTGCTTGTCATGTACTTTCAAAGTCCAAAAAGTTCGTGAACAAAGGACTCTTTTGCTATTTCGGAAGTTGGTCTGCCTTTTATCTCTTATTTCTTCTTGTGGAGGGTTTTCTTATACTGTTTGATGTTTCTTGTCTGAAGTATTCGAAGTTGGTCTGCCTTTTATCTCTTATTTCTTCTTGTGGAGGGTTTTCTTATACTGTTTGATGTTTCTTGTCTGAAGTATTCGGATGGAGAAGGTTATCCACTGGAGTCTATATCTGACAATTATGGCATAGTACAGTACTAATAGTAAAGGAAAATGGCTGATTTGCTGATATTATTGTAATATTTTAGTGTTCAAGCATGTTTCAATTGCTCAAAAATTATGATTTTTAGAATTGTAAGTTACAGATTAAAGAATGATACTGAATTATTAATCTAGGTGAAGGAGGTTGACGGTATGTTCTTATTGTCACTGGACTTTCAGCAATTCCGAAAACTTTGTGAGCTCCAAGAATTTTATACAATTTTAGAGAGTAAATCTAAAGATGCTCTATTGTGTATGAGTGCTGCATTACACAAGGTAGTACATTTACAGATATGAAATTCAATTTTTCCACATATTTATATTATTTTATCATAATTGTATTGTTTTGTCCCTTCTACTTGCAGGTTTACTTTATGAAATTGGGGGATGAAAGTTTTGATGATTTTGTGAAGATAAATATACGTCTCCACAACTATCCTCAATCAATGATTGCATTGAAGAACCTAAAAGCTGCTTATATTGGTAAAAATGATATTCAACTATACATTTGCTCTTTATCGATCAATTAGTTTAATGCTGCTTAGATTCTTAAGATGCTTTTTTCACACGATAGATAGGCTTGTCTCTGTACGCGGTACAGTGGTAAAAGTCAGCACAGTCAAGCCTCTGGTGATGCAAATGTGTTTTGCATGTACTAAGTGCGGAACCAGTATTACTCGTGACTTTCCAGATGGAAAATTTTCACCTCCACCAGTATGTGAATTGCATGGTTGTAAATGTAGGACTTTTAATCCCATAAGGTCTACAGCTCGAATTATAGACTTTCAGAAAATAAGGTAAATTCCTCTTCCTTTGATGTCTGTACTTCAACATCTTTTTATATCATACTTTTTGGGTAAAATATGTTACTAAATATTTCATTTCTATTATCCCATTCTTCTTCTCAACTCTCTGTTTTATTGTTCATTTCTTATCTTATAAATTATATATCTTCTCCTAGAATTCAGGAGCTGCTGAAATCTGAACATCATGAAGAGGGACGGGTACCTCGAACTGTTGAATGTGAACTAACTGAAGATCTTGTGGATGCATGCATCCCTGGGGATATTGTGACTGTCACTGGTATTATTAGGGTGATTAACAATTACATGGATATTGGAGGAGGTAAATGCTTATTTAGAGAACGTGACATAAATGTGTTTGGATAGCATGAATGTCTTTCCTCCACCTATAAAAAACAAATTAAGATGCTTATCCTGTTTCTTGTGAACCTATTAATATTTTGTTCAAACAATCTAAATGTTTTTCTCTAACAACAGTTTCATACTTATGAGTGTAGATTGCAGCATCTTACGAGAAAATTTTTCGATCCTCCTAACTTTTTCCTTCCATTCCATCTCTTGCCCTAGATGAGGATAAATATATATGCTATATATGCTGCACGTGTGTGTATATATAGAGAGAAGTGAGTACATCCCTGATATAGATCTTGAGAAATGAAAGCAGACTTCGTTTAAACGCCACAAATGTAAGTTTGTTTCTGTCTTAGCGCAGCAAAAAGTGTGTTACACCTGATTTTCTCCATTAAATTAGATTATATATGTGAATACCACATATAGCCTTCTTTTATTGGACTGTAACATATGGTTTCCCGTTTAAATTAAGTATATAAGGGAGAAATTTAAGAGAAAGTTGATGAAGTGTGCTGACCATTGTTTTTCATGCATGGGTCCTTCATTTCATTTAAAAATATAAATTTTGAGTCACGTGCTTCAGAATAAAGCTCCTGACTGATATGAAATAAGCATCACATTCAATTATAGGCCTTAAAGCTGATGTAGACTAGTAATATCATCAACGACAGTGAATCTTGTAGCTTATTCTTACTATTGTTTGAAGTCTTAAACAATTTAACAGTCTTGAGTCAAGTCTAAAGGCAGTATCTTCTTATTCGTTCTTATATTTTATTTTGGATATATGTTATTAAGTACCACTGCTTTCTGCACAGAGCGGTGAGCAACAAATGATAATGCATTGTCTGAAATTTCTAATAATGTATTAAGAATGAATGCTTCTTCTCTGTGTTTGCTCCAAGTCTTGGATGGGTGGCATCTAAACCTTTTAAGCTAATGTCGATCCAGTGACCATACAGAGTCTCCAGCTATCCTTCTTGTTAAATGAGCTACTATTTAGGAAAAGAAGGTTTAATGCCATAATATACTTGTCCATTAAGAATGCATATTAAGTAGATCAACTTATGAGTCCTCCATGATTTGGTTGCATATAACACAATGGAACTTTCGTTCATTCAAAATGATATATTGAGAGAGTGCCTTGTAATAAATTGATATTCGAATTAGTTATGTTTTGGTACCCTACTTTTGAGTCAGAAATCACAGCTATTTAGTCTTTGCCTGAATTGATTTCTGGGAGAGAAAAATCATTATACCAATCTTTCTGCTGCACTCGGGAAAAATATAGGCCAGTGACATTGATAATGTTGCAGATGGGAAAAGATTTATGCATTTGATTTGCTGCTATATACTTCAATTTTGGTTATATATGTCAGATGTTAACTGTATGCAAACCTTGGTAAATGCAGGAAAGTCGAAAGGCAAGAATCAAGGACTTTATTATTTGTACCTAGAAGTAGTTTCTATTACAAACTCGAAGTCTCAGTCAACACCTGAGGGTTCACAAGATAACCCTAATGCTAGAGCTACAGAGTTATTTGATTTATACTCATTCTCTCCAAAGGATTTGGAGTTTATTGTTAAGTTTTCTGAAGAACATGGTTCTGATGTCTTTCGACAAATACTTCAATCTGTTTGCCCCTCGATCTACGGTCACGAGCTTGTTAAAGGTATACATAGTCATTTGGATGAGTTTTATCATTGTTTTTCAGTAAGCTATCATTCCTTAAATTATTGATGTGTACCCTGCTGCATGGTGATGAGCAAGAGCTAACCTGCTTGCTTTAGGACATATATCAAATGGAGAGTCTTAGAAGATGAGTTGAGGTCTTTGTATCCAATCCTCTTGTTATATGTTTTCTTTTCTTTATATCTCACTTTCACAGCATAGAGTAAGCCTCCGGGTTAAGACTGTTTGAATGTGGACGCAGGATTATGCCTTCCAGTTTGAATCCCATTTCATTTGGTGACGTGTACCTTGTGTACCTTTACTGTAAAATAGATATCAACTAGATTCACATGTGTACCTGTATGTTCTTGATGCCTTTTAACACAATCACTTCATTAAAAAAAAGGGTTGTACCATGTCATTTGGGATCTTTTTGGTATGTCCTAAACCAGTAGATGAAACGGCCCTGCTTGGCCAACTGCCATCATATACAATCAACTCAAATTGTCAATATAATGGAGTGATTCATATCTGATCAGAATTGCTCTCTAGTTAGGCATGCAAAGATACCCGATTTTTGTACCCTTTACTTTCTTTGTTTACTTACTTGTTGTCATCTTTTTTCTTTCCTTTCCTACTTCCTAAGTGTTTGCCTGGCTTGTTTATGTATCTTTAAACTCTTGCCGCACTGTACCTTGTGTTTTCATATGTTAATTATGGGTGTATGATTCATGGAAAAAAGACACATACAATTGAAGCACTATCACATTTCTTCTTTTGTTATGTTTACATTGTGTTTGGTGGAATTTGTTTTGTTTCCATGAGCTGTTTGAAGAGGTCATGCTACAGGTACATAGATAACTTGATCCTCTTTCCTCTTTTTCCTGTTCCTCTTCTTTGTGTAGCGGGAATCACATTAGCTTTATTTGGTGGTGTACGGAAGCATTCCATGGATCAGAATAAGGTTCCTGTGAGAGGAGATATCCACATAATAATTGTCGGTATGTGGCTATCTACCTTGTCTTCTTTTGGTCCTGCTGGAAATAACTTCGGGAAAGCGGTTTAGCTTATAAGTTAGCATTTTTCTCAAGCTAAAATATCTACTAAGAAGTCAGGTTTATCCGTTTATCTGAATATGTCACATAATTGTACAAGGTAACTTTATTAGAGCTGGTTTCTATGTTATTAGGTGATCCTGGATTGGGTAAAAGTCAACTACTTCAAGCGGCAGCTTCCATTTCTCCCCGTGGCATATATATTTGTGGTAATGCAACAACTAATGCTGGCCTTACTGTTGCTGTTGTCAAGGATCCTTTGACCGGTGACTATGCGTTTGAAGCAGGTAATGGTCTCTTTTTCTTTTAGTGCGGGAATACTATGATTTGGAAATTCACCAATCAATTGTATCTTTTTGCAAAAGGTTATATTTAAAGCAATGTATTTTTAAAGAGAAAACATAGGGTAACTAAAATGAATATTTGGTGTATCACTGTTTTATGAAAATCCTTATTTTATTTATTTATCTATCTCCTGAGGGAGGGCGTGCCTAGTAAAAAGAAGTTGAACTTATTATAGTTCCTTGTAATCAAACAGGTGCTATTGTATTGGTTCCTACTTTGTATGGTTGATAGCGTCCTTTCTCACCAACCGGATTGAGGAAAAATCAGGAATTACCCGTAAATTTGTCTAGCTATGCTATTTGGAAATTTGTTTTAAGAGAAATTACCCCTTCAGTCATTGCTTATAGTGATCATCTTGGTCCCAAAATGCTAAATTATACTGTTTTTGTTGCTTTTTGGCATGGTTAGGTGCTATGGTTCTTGCAGATCGTGGATTATGTTGCATTGACGAGTTTGACAAAATGTCTGCTGAACATCAGGTCTTTTTAGTTAAATGGATTAATACTGTCAACTGGTACTTCACACTTAGGATCAGGTCATAATTATTTTTCCATGACTTTAGGCCTTATTGGAGGCTATGGAACAACAGTGCGTCTCTGTTGCAAAGGCAGGACTTGTTGCAAGTTTGTCAGCGCGAACATCTGTTTTAGCAGCAGCAAACCCTGTTGGTGGCCACTACAAGTATTATTAAAAACTTACATATTTTTTATTTGAATGTTATAGATGATTGGTTGAGTGATAATTGATGCCTTTAGATCCACCTTTTTGGTTATGTAAGCAAAGAAAGCCGCCAAGCACTAGATAATGCTGGACATTACAGAAGAGTGGGTATCCCCTCATATAGCAAGTCATGCTATCCTCCTTATATACATTTCTTAGGTTACACTAGAGAGCTACCAAACACGAACACTTATGTTTTAACATATGCAAATAAGCAGTAACATCTCTGGCAGTGTTATCAAAAGCAAAATACACAAAAAAGCTTTAAGGTCCACTAGGGATTTAAGCGCAAAAACAATACAAATATATATGTTTTAGTCCAAAACTAATAATTATAAGCATGAATGACAAATATATGAACTAAGAAATTGAATTTTTTTTATGATAAAGTAAAATATAATTGTTTAATGTTGCCTCTTCAGAAGAGAACATGCCTTAGAACCTTGATGACGGCCCTAAAGCACTCATTAAGCGAGGCTAAGTTGCGCGGACTCTTCACTTTCGATGCCGCACCCGTGTCGGATTCTCCAAAAATACACTACTTTTGACGAATCCGACACGCACCCCTTGACATTTTAGAAGAGTCCGAGCAACATAGAAGCGAGGGGAAGTGCTCAACACGTTTTGAGCCTCATTTCAGGGCTTAGGGAGCTGTAGGATGGACTGGTGGTTAGATGTGTAACACACACAAGAAAGAAGATGATAGAAACTAAAAAGAGGAGAAAGAAGAAAGGAGAAGAATCTATCTCATATAATTATGTAAACTTAGATCATGGGAATACTTGCATTACATATTGGTCTTTTAAAAGCAATTAATCTGTGGTGGTAATGTGTGAAAAAATTCTTGCAGCCGTGCAAAAACTGTGAACGAGAACTTGAAGATGAATGGTGCTTTGCTTTCACGATTTGATTTGGTGTTCATATTACTTGATAAACCTGATGAAGTGCTGGACAAGCGACTCTCTGAGCATATTATGTCAGTAAGTGTCCTCACTCCTTTCTGCAGACTGCAAACGTTCGTTTAAGTTGGAAAATTGATCAACTTGGTAAGAAATATCCAACTGTCAACATTGCTCCTTGAATCCTTGTTTACTATATGGAGACAATTCTTGTTGCAGTAAATAATTCTTTTTTGACACCATCAGATATATGTAATCAATTTCTTTTACATTTTCTGCTTGACCAGTATGACATGCTATCAAAATTCACCTGTTCGATGGAAATAGCTCGTTGATGCTATCCTTGAGTTATTTGTGGTAAGATTAGGTGAATCATTGAATGAAAAAAAAGATTAGGTGATCATTGACCAACAAAAACAATCCTGTCACTTACCCTGCTCCTTTTATCATCATTTTCTTTAGCTTCTTCAAGGAAAAGTCCTATTTCTTTCATGCATATCGACATGCAATACAACATGATTGAAATTTATCAGTTGATGCAGTTATATGGTTATCATTTAGAGTTTATTTATGTAAAAAATTGCATGATTTAAAGCTTTTCTTTGTCAGCTTCATGCAAAGAGTGTAGAGCCGCCACCAGTCGCAAAACGGTTATGTACAGGTTTGCCCTTTGCCAACCATTATCTCAGTTGGGATTTTTTTTTTTACAAATTGCTCATAATTTTTCTTTGCAGCCTCGCTGGATGTTAGAGAAATCGACATGAATACAAAGCAGGGTTCTTTAGTTGCAAGGCTGAAACTTGACCCTAAGAAAGACAGTGGTTTTGTTCCATTGCCTGCCCCTCTTCTGCGTAAATACATTGCTTATGCAAGAACTTATATATTTCCTAGGTTGTCAAACGTGCTTTCTTTTATTTTTGAAAGTTTTAGCTACTCTTTGAAATGTTTATTTATCTTCTTGTCATTTGGTGCAAGGATGACAAAACCAGCAGCAGAAATCTTGCAGAAGTTTTACTTGAAGTTGAGGGATCATAATACGTCCGGTGATGGTACACCGATAACAGCAAGGCAATTAGAGAGCTTGGTAAGGTTGGCAGGAGCTCGAGCTAGAGTAGATCTAAGAGAAGAGATAACTGAGCAAGATGCTCTGGTAAATTGATATTCTCCGTAGTTGCTCATTTCTAATAAAGTTTGTAAACAATCTTTCCAAAATCATCAAGACCTGCTATAAATAATCTTGATCATCGAATTGCTCTATTACGATGCCCTCAAATCATGTATTCTCAAATTTCAGGATGTTGTGGAAATAATGAAAGAATCATTATACGATAAGTATGTTGACGAACATGGATTTGTGGATTTTGGACGAAGTGGGGGAATGAGTCAGCAGAAAGAAGCCAAACGGTTTTTGAGTGCCTTGCATAAGCAGTCAGAATTGCAGCAAAAGGATTACTTTTCAATTTCTGTAAGTCATCTTTCTCATCATTGTATATTTTATGGCAAAAGTACAAATGCAAGAACGAGAAAAATCCCTATAACAGTATTATTTTTCAGGAAATATATAGTCTGGCAGATCGGATTGCATTAATGGTTCCAGATATCGACACATTCGTGGATAATCTTAATAGTGTTGGTTATTTACTAAAGAAGGGTCCCAAGACATATCAGGTATTGTGATGTCTGGCTTTTATATTTACAAGATAATCAATTTGCACTGAGAATCAAGATTATACGGTTAAAGAGTTTCTTCTTTGGCCTTACTTCCTAAATGTGCACGTTATAATATACCTTTTATATCGTCATCCTCCAACCAATCACTGGACCTCAATTCTCTCGACATTACTAATGTGAAAATACAACTCTTTTATGTCAAATTTTGGGTTTCCACCATCATGCAAAAATACTCTTCAAGTGACATCTTGAATCATTTTCATGCAGGTGCTATCTTCATCTTATTCACAAACATCAAGGTCAAGAGGATAGTCGAACAACACTAAGGCCAACTAAATCATGTATCATTCTGTTTGTTTTCCAGAAGTCGTGCCATTTTTGGCTTCTTAATGTGTTTGTAATATGTTCTTTTCATGTAAATAGTTTTAACTACGTGACCTTTTAGGTGATTCTGAAGAAATCAATACATGTATATCGAGAGCAAATATTGAGTATTTTGTCAACTCCTATACATTCATGAATAAACCCAGGCGGTTCTTTTACCATGCTCTGACGAAAGAGCTAGAAAGTACAGCATTATGTAACCCATTAATTGATGTATACACCTTATGAACTTTGGTAAAACAAAAAAGTATAATTGCTATTGATCATCATAGATAGAATACACAGTGTGGTTATTTCAGGGCTTCATTACATTAAATTCCTGCCTTCCAACTATACTAGAATCGAGGAGAAAGCTGTATCAGATTATATTTCAACTCTGTATAACACAACAAACTTTCAAATCTATATATTCAAGTATAATACCTATGTTTTCATCTTCAATTACTCGGATTTGTATTCATCGTCGATTACTGAATCAAGGCGCCACTCACTTCCATAATAGGAGTTGGGCAATCCCAACCAGAACTTGAATGCTTCAGCTGCTCGTTTTCGTTCCTTTCTCCTGTCCTGTCTAGCTCTTGACGCATGCTTGCTGGTAAACATCCTTGAATGCATCTCAACGTAGATCCTAGTAAACTTGGTCTTATTGGGTGGTATCCCGTGTTGCTCCATGCAAGCAACGATTTCCAAAGCTTTCTTGAAGAAAGCCGCCCTGACACATATGTCTGCCAAAGTATCCAACAGTCCTTCATCAGGTTCCAATGGCGGGACGCCTGAAGAAGGAATAGACTCCTCTCCATTTCCCATTCCGCACCTCTGTTTTATCTCATTCCAAAGCAAGAGTGCTTCTCCCGGCTTCCTAGCCAAAGCAATTCCATTTGCAAGACTGCCATAAGTGGCCACGTTCGGGTAGAATCCGTTTTCTTTCATCCTCTCAATCACACTCTTTGCTTCCTCAACCTTTCCCAGCTTAGAGTATGCATCTACCAACATATTCCAAGCAACCAAATCAACCTTCACTCGAGGGTCTTTAAGCATCTCGTCAAACACCTTGTTAGCTAGCTTAGCCTGACCAGACGAGGCAAAAGCTTTCATCAAAGTGGTGTAACTTACTTTGGTCGGAGCAATACCTCTTGCTCTCATCTCGTTGAAGTAAGAAAGAGCTCCTGCACAGTCATCTACCAATATACATCCATCAATGATTGTGTTATAAGAAACCACATCAGGCTCTATTCCATTATCAATCATCTCTTTAATCAGCTCTTCTGCCCTGTCAATATGCAGCTGTTGGCAATATCCTTTGATCAAAACATTGTAAGTTACTCTATTAGCAGGGACACCAATCCTGACCATCTCGGCTAGCACCTCCCGTGCCCTATCCATTAAACCTTGCTTCACAAACGCAGAAATAACCGTCGTGTAAGTGACATGGTCTGGATGGCTCTCACTATCTCCTAGATGTCTCATTGCCTCTAACATCCTCACCATATCTGTAATACGGCCAGCATTCATATAACCTTTCATTAAAGTTGTATACATCCTAGAATTCGGTTCAAACACTCTAGACAACTCTGGTGGCTCATTATCTCTCCAATTAACAGAATTCGGGAGCAACTTGTCAAACACATCACTATCATTCAAACACACCTCTTCCACATTACCCTCTCTTAGCATCTTACACAAATCCCTCCTCCCTTCCCTCATTGCCTGAACAACTTTTTCAGCAGTAACCAAATCACCAAAACCAACATAAGCAGCAACAAGAGACTGAAATGTTGACATACACAATGGAATTCCTTTCTCAAGTATCCTTTCCAATACGAAAACAAGCAAATCCTTCCTATCACCTCTTGCACAAAGCTTAATCATCACATTATAACTCAAAACATCAGGCTCACAATCAAACTCACTCATTTCATTAAACAACTCCAAGAACCTATTTTTATCACCAAGATTAGCACAAGCATTCAACACAGCATTATACGCGGCTGTATCAGGCCGCGAATGCTTAACCAAATCAAGATTAGACAACCTACGAATCCTTTTAGTAACAGCACGAAAAAGACCCAAACTCTCAATTGGACCATCATCACCAGAGGATGCAAGACGACTAACAACAGAACTCCAAGCTTTAACATGAGGTAAATAACCAGATTTCAACATTGACTTAATAATAGAAGCAGCATAAAGAACATGTCCACCTTTAGCTGCAGCACTAGCAAGAAGTCCAAGGGAATTCGCGTCGAGGCGGTGGAGCTGCCGTTCATGGCGGAGGCGTTGGATGATTGACTGAGCACGGCGGAGGCTGATAGTGGAGTTTTGGTAAGATAATTGAGAAACTAAACGACTAAGACAAGTGGGGTTTGGGAGTTGTTGATCAAGATTCTTAGTGTAGTACAACCAAGCTTCATCAGTCTTTCTTTGCTGCAAAAGGGTCAAAAGGGTATTGTCAGGGGAAGCTGAAAATGGGTTCTTGGAGGTGATTAAGGAAGTGGGGTTGGAGGAATTGGAAGCGGGGTGAGGTTGAAAGGAGCTATTGGTAGCTTTACAAGTGAGGGTTGAAGAGGAAAAGGAGTTAAAGATGAGATTTTGGGTGAAGGGAAATGGTGAAGTTGAGGAGGGGGCTGAAGGGGGGGTGGGGGGTAGTAGAGTTGTCATGAATTCTTGAACATTTGAGGAAGAAGAGAAAGGGGAGGGAGAAGTTGTTTCAAATTGAGGAAATGGTGATAAGGTGTTTATTTTTGGGGTTGAGGGGTTTTGGGTGGAGAAGGGATGAACTACGTAATGGGGTTTAGTTGGTGGTTCTTGTACTTTCACTCTTTTCTTGATTATTATTTTTTTGGGGGTGGGTGTGGGGGTGGGGGTGGGTGGTGGACACAACACAATCGAGTATCTTACAAAATAATCATCTAGACACATTCAAAAATTATTATGTCAAATTAGTATTAGATGTCCACGAGACATAATAAAGATGAATTGAAAGATTTAATTGTCAATTGAAATCAAATTGAGATTTAGCTGGTGGCTCTTGTACTTGCACTCTTCTTCTTGATTTGCTTTTTTATTTTATTTGAGGGGATAGACACAACACAATTGAGTATGCATATTTCGACACTTCATCTTGTCTCTTATATAGCAGTTGAACACTACAACATATAAAATAATCATTTAGACACATTCAAAAATTATTGTATCAAGTTAGTATCAGATATCCACGAGACATAGTGAAGATGGGTTGAAGTGTTTGATTGTCAGTTGAGCTGTTTAAATATACACGGTCAAAGTTAAAGTGTTTATTTGTTGGTTAAAGTCTAATTTGAGGTGTTGTTTATATATTATGTTGTTTTTTCTATGAAAAAAATATTAAAAAATATCTAGAAGAATGGGATATTTTCACATCTTTTTGTTCTTTTTTGGAGTGTGGATGGAAGGTGCCATCTACTTGGAGCATGTCTATATGAAGACATTTTTTGGATTATTAAGATGGACTAATTGAGTGTGTGGTTGATATCAGAACTCATTTGTCTAATTAATTAATTATAAATAGCTTATATGTTTCAAGTACTGAAATAATTAAAATATGCATGGTTGGTAAATGTTACTTCTGTCCCTAATTACTTGTCTACTTTTAAATTGACACACATATTAAAAAAATAATTATTGATATAGTGAGTTTATCATTTTACCCCTATTAATTATGAAGTAGATGAATTAAATATTTAAGATTTTCAAGAAGTTCTACATTTTTCAAAGTAATTAATTGAGGGCATAATAGGTAAAAAAATTGTCCTTTCTTGATTTGTCAAAATAGACAAGTAATTAGGAAAAAGTGGACAAATAATTAAGGACAGAGGGAATATTCCCTTTGGGAGCTTTTTTTTTTGTGGGGTGTGTGTGGGGGGTGGGGGTTCTTGTGCACACACCCCTCAAACCCCAGGGAAGTTATATTTTTTTATTTTTTGTTCTTTTTGGAGTGTGGGTGAATAGTACTTCCAATTTGAAGTATGTCTAGATTGACACTTTTTGGACTATTAAGAGATTTGAGTAAATGAGAGTGTTGGCTAACATGATAAATATGAAAAGTGATTTTTAATTTAAAAAAAAAAAACTAAAAAGGAAAATAAGATACGTGAATCAAAATGTAAGGAGTATATCTTTCTAATTTTACACGTTTTGAAAATCATATCAAGCTACACTTGTATAGGATCGAAATGCTATGAATTTATCATTCTAGTTTTACACGTTTTGAAAATCATAGCAAGCTACACTTGTATAGGAACGAAATGTTATGAGTATATCATTCTAGTTTTACACGTTTTGAAAACCATAGCAAACTACACTTGTATAATGTATAGGATCAAAATGTGCGATGTAAAAGTACCCCTTCATCTCATTTTATGTGAGATACTTGAGTGAACGAACTTAAAGAGGTTAAAAAAAACTTTAATATGTAAGTCGAATATTGCAAATGAAAAATATCATAAGTATCCTTAATCTCAATAGTAGACTACAATAAGACCTGGAAAAAGCAACATAAAAAAAAGTGTTGAGGGAAACTTTTACTGGTTCTGAATTTGGCCTCCAAAGACCAAAAGTACATTTTCTTGTACTCCAACAAATTGCAATAAATCTTGCAATTTCAAGATCTTTATAGTGATAGCACATCGAAAAAGATCTTTCGATCAAAAAGGGATACAAAGACCGGACATATAAAGATAAAACAGACCAGAAAAGTGTCAAACTCAGCGTGGATAGTCAGAAGTTGACAATTTCTAAAGTCGAGATCAGCAGCAACATCTATCTAAGCGAGCTCAAAACAGGCATTTCCGACCAACTTTGTAAGCTCAAGAAGAGAAATGAAACAAAAAAAAAGGAACAAAATAAGCAAGTTTCATCTTTCTATCAAACTGACCTTAAAAGAAATAAATGTGTCCACAATTGTTTCCTGTATACATAGTTCATCAACAACAAAATAAACCAAAAGCTTTAACCCCCTTCCCCCAAAGAACTTTTCACTGTATAATTCTCCTTCAAGAACTGGACTATCTACTTATAATTTTTATACTAATAACTAATAAACCATTGATGTCTGCACAACCACCATGTTTAGTCAGGCAAGCAGCAGTAACCAGCTCTCCTTCAACTCCACAAACCACCTGCTGCCACGATCTTCTAAGTCACCACCTACTCTGAACTATACTATTCACAAGCTATGTACCTGATTGATCAAGCCAGGGAACCTATGAAAGATGGAATGAGCCTTGTCCTTCCATTATGGCATATAACAGCTTTTCCTTCATTTTCTCCTGCAAAATTTAACGGGAAAAAGGAGTTATTTCTTTTGTCAAATAATAAAGAAAAATTTCTCACACAAGGGAGTGAAAGAGAAAGGAGCTGACTTTTGAAGAGTAAGGTGGTAGCTTGAGATAATTGGCACATGTCATCACACTAGGTAGGTCAGCATCGACCCAAACACTGCAACTCTGCGACAAACCAAAACAGTAGACGTTAGAGCAGGAAGTAACATAATAATGCGAACATCTTTTTGTTTCGTCTATTAAGCACTCAGGAAATCTACTGGAAGTACCTTCCGAACGATTGTTAACTTTGGGCTAAGAGATGCCAGACCCCCTGGAGGCAGTCTAGGTGCACCAGTCACAAACTGCAGGAATGCTCTCTGTTGCTTGCTGTCAAATTCCTTCATAATTTCAAGTAACTACAGATTTGCAGTAAGTCAATTGTCATTAGTAGCAATTGGTTCCATTAAAGAATAAAAATCTAAGAAGATAGGACTGTACGAACATTTAAAACTGGAGGACTGTTGGCAGTGTACCCATGGTCAAACTTGATGTGATCCAGAAGCTCATTGGACTGCCCAAAACAACAATAATCGGTTTTAAAAAAAAAACAGGAGATCGATCTTTAAGTAATACCCATCAGCTGCTCAGAAAACACAACTTACGTTCCAGAATCCACACTCTCCGCACAATAGTCTCTCTAATTCATCTTCAGTGAAAACCTGAAGATGTCTGATGGGGAAAACCTGAGGAATCAACAACATTGAAGATGAAAACTATTGGTTTTAGAAAAGGTTAAGACAGAACAAATGAGTAACCTGCGAACCGCGTTTAAAATTCCTACTAAATCTTATGGCAATATAAACTGATTATTTGATTTGATGAAGTAGCTCCAAAATTCTGCCATTTTTATAAGAAGAAATAACAGAGGTACAGATGGAAGTTACATATGGGGGATCACCACATGATGAATTTGCCTGTGTTGTTAGTGTTCATGTACCAGATGAAAATTATCTCAAATGACCTGCAAATCTTGAGGCGTGATAAAAACCTACATGGCCTCTCCTATAAATTTCTGGAATTACTTCTTCCAGGGAGTATTCTCTTGCATCCAATTGTCAATTGAATAGTAAGTAGATCAGACAGAAATAGAAGTTGATCATAAACTGAAACTTATGCAAACTATAGTTGAAGAACTATTACTTCAATAGTTTATACTAAAAGGTAGACTGATGGAGACGGACCTGATCAAAGCCCGACTTGAATGCTCCAATTTGTCTTGAAATTCCAGAATTTAGAGTAGCATCCACAACGAGTAAAACATATTCCTCTAAGTTAGAGGAGTCAACCTAGAAACAAGTCATCAACTTCAATGATTAGCCTGTTAGAATCTCAAAAAATATCAGGCATCAACTTGTAGAGTGCTAACCATTTTTGCATCAGATGCAGAATTAAGGACATAATCTGGATAGCCAGGAAGAGTATAGTCAAGACAAAGATCACCAATTTTTGTATTCCGGAAATTAAGTTCTAGGTCTAACGATGATTTTCCCTCAGGATGTGATTCCAGATGTCTTTTTCTTTCAACAAGAGCCTGAAATTCTAGGAGAACTTCACCAAGTTCAGGGTCAAATGACGGGATGTCATACACAGTGAGTTCCTACAAAAAGAAGAGAACATAAGGAGAACTCAAGAACTAGAACTAACAAGGATGTCTGCTAAAGCATGGAGCATACCTTCCCAAGAAGAAGCTTGTAAAATGCTCTGGATAACCGAAGATCTAGAACCCTGCCATCTTGAAGAGACTTCGCAACTATCTGGCCCAGAAGCACAAACTTTTTCAGCACTTCAGAGAACTCTAGGCCATTTAATGAATGGGGTGAAGATGACCATGGGCGGGGGAACAGACCAAAAGGAGAGAAAATAATTCCAGATTCCTCCTCTACACTCACACTGCCATGAGCCATGTGATCACCTCTCCACATCGCTAGCCCAATCTTCTGGAACTCATGACTGACCAAGGTAAAAAATTCTAGCGTCGGACCAAGACCAGTACCAACCTCATCATTATATTCCACCTCAATGACAACCTTCTGATTGGCATGGAGGTCCATCATCTGCCTAGCAGAATCCAAAATTCTACTTCGATGAACTAATAATTTTTTCCGGCGTAAAACACTACTGTTTTGGTGCCTACCACTCGTGCCTGCAGCCGTATTATGAGACGATGATTCAGGCTGAATTGGCTGTCGACCAAATGCAGCAAGGCGGAAATACTTGCATCTTGCTTCGAAACCAAACAAAAAGGGGCATGAATTAACCAATTGTTCACACCAAGGTGGCAAACCACCTATGGAAACAGAAAAGGGATTCCTCATTTGCAGTTCTATTTTCTCTGTCAATTTAGTGTTTGCAAATTCATTCTGAGGGAGATCAGAATTTGTGACCTTAATATCACCAAAATTGGTAGTCTTTCCTTCAGCAAAAGCATATAATTTTGTTCGAGACCCAAGATGAAAACTGAACCTGTTCAAACCTTCCAAGCTTCTAAGAAGAAATAAGATATCATAAGTTGGACTTGATTTCTCAAGATCAACCATTTCAGAACCGAACATGCTAGAGAAAGATGGGGTGTACTGCCACCATGCTGTAGGTTTCTCAGATGGAGTAGAATGTACAGCATGTTTGCAACTCTGAGGACATCCTGGTTTATGTCTCACAAATCTTCTGTAGGTCACCCTGTGTACTTGACTCCATATGCTTGAATTAGTAGTGATGTCATTCTCTGCTTTAATCTGCTGCAGGAGTACAGTTTGATATAGGGTCAACTTGTGGTTCAACTTCTGTCCCTCCAGGTAGAATATCAATTTAGGTGCAACATTTTCATCATCACAACATCCAGTACACTCCAAACTTGTACTACTATCATCTTCAGATGAATTCAGTCTTCCTTTCTTCAAAGACTCCTACAAGGCATCAGCGCAAACATAACATCAGGGATATGACAGAATTCAGAGGATCAGGTTGATTTGAGACAGCCAATTAAGATTCTGTAGCTATTCAAAGCATAATACAAAATCACTTAAAAGATATAACAATGTCACCCATCGCAAAGCAAGAATCGAGGACATACTCAAAAATACATAAGATATAACTTGTTAAAACTGTTAGCGAAGGAAAAGACTTACTGCATTAACATCTGAAATATCCATTGGAACACTCTGTGTTTGTTCTACATCCACAGTTTCCACTTCAGCAAATAATTGCAAGTTATTCTTCACAACCTGAAAGAGAACCACAGGAACTTTGGATGAGGAAGCTCATTGCCACTAGATAGAAAGTCTAAACATAACAGATTGAGGAACAACAAGTACAAAAAAGGAAAAAAAATGATAAACCAACCTGCATTTCATGGGAATCTGTGGAAGTGGTGTCCGATTCCATGGGTCCTGGATTTTTACCTTGAGACGTGCTTACATCTTGTGATACACGAGATGGTGACTCTTCCTCCAAATCCAGAGTGGGTGGATTCAACTTTTCACTTTTCTTTCTACTCACTTTTGGCCACAGGTATCCCTCAATTGTTTCCAACAGCGAAAAGGGATCTACATTCACAACACTCTCCGGATAATCAACAAGTGATGACTCCCCCTCTCCCTTCACAAACTGGACCTTCAGACAAGGATATGGAGTACAATGCCCATATGGGATTGTAGCATATGAGTTTCGTAGCTTAGATGCATGACCGATGACTGGGAAGTTTTCAACAGAGCAAAGTGCACTATGCAATCTCCTTATCAAAGCTAGAAAAGTGGAGTTCTCCACAAGCGGGCCAGAGTTATCCAAAAGTAATCTACCAAACAGCTCAAATCTATTTTCTACAATATACAGCTGATTTACTGAGACATCACCATCTACCTTTTTTCCCAAGTATTGGCCATTGGAGAGGTAATTTACTAGAGACTTCACAACTCCACTCTCAATGAACTCGAACGTAGAAATGGCATTATTCCCATTTAACTCTGACATAATTTGATGCAAAACAGGGTAAAAGTCTTCTTTCTCTTGAGAAGGAGCAATGCTGCTACTAAATTTGTGAACCAGATCAGTTAACTGAGAAGAAAGAGTCTTGAGCTTCTGAAGAACATCGGTTATTCCTAATCTGGGGTTCATTGAGTCTGTTGCAAAGTAATTGGTCTTGATATGCCTAGCAAGACTTTGGACAGTCTCTTTCTCTATCTTGCAAGTCCTTGATTCTGGTCCTGTTGGAGACTG
Source organism: Solanum acaule (assembly GCA_036250505.1). NCBI lineage: Eukaryota > Viridiplantae > Streptophyta > Magnoliopsida > Solanales > Solanaceae > Solanum > Solanum acaule. The sequence continues at coordinate 12,328 of JAJOOR010002009.1, read as the reverse complement.
AACAGCATCAGAAGCAAAACAAAGACAATTTACTGCAGTAGGTGGTACTGATCCTTGGCCGGTTTCATCTGATGCTTGAACACCATTGGTTGAAAACAGAGACTGCGAACATTTTTCCGGGGAAAGAAGTGCATCAACAGCAAAAAGAACACCTTCCTTAACAAATGAGTCCAAGAAAATATGAGAGAGCTTCTCTAGTAGCTTATCAACAATTTGAAGGGCTAGTATCAGAACATGAGGATCTTTGCGAGTAAAAACTCCTGCTAAGAAGCTGTAAGATACAGAGAAGTCAATTTAGACTAATAGAAGAAGATACTAAATTTTTGCTTAAAACATGGAAGAAGCAAAAGCATCTCACCTTGAAATGTTAGTATCTTGAAGAAATTCAAGCCTGTCAGATTTGCTGAAATAAACCAACTTATTGATGACAGAGAGACAGCCAAACCATGCATTTAAATTCATGCCAGAATTGACCACCTGTTTAACGATTAAAAAAGAGTCAGGGGAAGCTAGAGCAAGCTAATTTATATACCACAAATAAGTATAACCACCTGGATCAGCACAGTAAGTAAATGAAACCCAAATTTCTCCAGAAGATCCGGATGGTTGATGAGGAAATCTTCCTTGTCTTCGGCTAGCTTGATATTCTGCTCTCTGGATATGGGAGGAAGAAGTTCATTTAACAACTTGAGAACTTCATCTACCTGAGGACAAAGACAATACAACTCTTTTCCTTCAGCAGTCATCACATGTACAGTCATACCATCTAACAAGATATGAGCCAAGGTACTGCCATTTCATAAATTAAAGGGGTGTCAACAAAGCTATACCAAAGGAAATTACTTATATTGCAAGTAGGGGTGTCAAAAAAGAGCCCAATTATAGGTAACCCGCCCAAAATTTTAAGAATTGGGCTCAAGATAATTTGAAATGGGTTCAATCTCAACTCTTTCAAGTCTTAACCCATTTTAAGAGAATCCTCAATTGAGACCAATTTAATCTCCAATTTCAACCCATTTTAAGACTCTTTATTTGCATTGATGTAATGTAATGTAATGTATGTTCCTATATATTGAAGGTATGAATTACTATCTATTTTATATCTTTTAAGATTTATCTATCCATTTGTAACTTCTTTTTTTAAAATTTATCCTGAGTTCAAATTCAAATTGTGGTCATAAAACTTAAATAATGATATATTAAAATTATTGAGATTAATCGGGTCAAATTGGGTGGGTCAAGACCCAACCCGTGTTTAAGCCCATTTGAGCCCAAAGTAAACTTGGGCGGGATAGGACCCAATCCAATTTCTATTTCAACCCATTTTAATATCTCCAATTTCAACTCAACTCGCCCATTTGAGACCCCTAATTGCAAGCAAAGCTCAACATTGTTTGAAAGGGGGCAAAATGATGAACTGTTGATGATCCTACCACTGTAGGCTAACTGTTTGTTTAGATGATTAGATGCATGATTTACAACATTTTATATGGAAAAATCTAGATAACTCCTTTTCATTTGAGATGATTTTTCTTTTTCAGTTTTCAGCCACCTTTCAACCATCTCTTTCCTATTTCCCTCTCTGAAAGTCTTACAACTAAAAGGTAAGAAAAGCTACTTCATTCATTAAGCATAGGAGTGAAGGAGGAAATAAGAGATCTTTTGAAGGGAAGGAGCTTGATTCATATTTCTGTGGAATAGCCTCGTATTTTAGATGTCTTTTGGTTCACCCATGAGGTTCCTCTTTGAGCAGAGGATTCTCTACTTTTGCTATACCTCTTGTTATATGGGATCTTTCCCAGTATCGATGAAATTATAATTACTTATAAGCAAATCAAGACTTGCACATCAAATTTATGGTGGTATTCCTCTACTCCATAATTCCAAGTCAAGACTTGCACATCAAATTTATGGTGGTATTCCTCTACCCTCCCTTCTAATTCATACTCCTACTATTCTTCCTTCTCTTTCAAATGAAGAAATGGTTCTCTTAACCCTTAATCTTACTGTAGCTCTTAGCTGCCACAAACTTGGTTATCAATGCGGTTGGTCCAGATCATTTACACTTGAATAATGATAAGTTCTCATCATGATTGCACCATACTTCCATATTCTATCTATTCCAACGAGAACACCATGTAGCTCCTCTAATAGCAATCCATGAGTTCCATACTAAAACTGAATGAAGCAAAGACAGATCACTTATTTTCCACAGAAAAAAAGAAGACCTAAATATCATTCAAGAAATACAGCATGACCTCATTGGTCCCTCTTTTTCCAACTCGTGACAAGTAAAACTCAAGCAAGTGAATGTACACAAGTCAATAAAGAAAGCACAAAGTTCGTGCTCTACTAAACTAATAGTACTTTGGTATCTTTCCTCAAACTACCAGGCAACAGAGAACTATCTGTCAAATGAAACCCCATTTGTTGGAAAAATTTACTTTGTATAGCTAAACTACATTTTTGAAAAAATTAAAATATGTATATGATATTAACTTCTTGACACAAGGAATATCTCCAAAGCAATTGCCAGGGGGGTTCGAGGTTTATATGAGGTCCCAAGTTAGAGCCCCATTAGCACCACTTAAATGCCTTTTCTTGACCCATTGCTGAAAATCCTAAGGCAGACTTAATTCTCTAAATTTGGGTCTCTCCTTTTTCAAACATGCACTATTCTATGGAGCTTAAGCCATCAGTTCTTATGATGGGGACCAAAATGTTTGAGAAAGCTATCAATGTGTGATTACATTTATATTATTTGGCAAAACGAGACAGAGAGCAGCAATTTTGAGAAGCTTATGTACAATTTTCGTCTCGACACTTCTCACTCCACTTTAATCTCTTTTTTATTTTTTGGGGTCAATTTATGCCCACAAAGGTAGGGTTAAGGTCTGTGTTACAATTTTACCCTCCCCAAACCCCACTTGTGAGGTTATACTAAGTATATTATTATTGTTGGGGTCAATTCTATGCTACAACTCCCTTATCATATATGGCTGCGAAATAGTTTCATCTAAACAAACATCACAATCAACAATTAAAAGAATAAGGGAACTTTATAAAGCACCTGATTATAATGCCCATCAACCATCAGAGTAGAAGGCACCCCATGTGAGAAGTCATGAGTGGATAAAATGTCCTTTAATATGTGGCTGATGTTAAGTTCAAAGAGAGTCTTGACAGCAACAATTGAACCAGCAGCCAGTTTGACAAGTAACCCAATTAAACCCTAACATGAAGGGAAAAAATTACATATAAACCAAGACACTGAAGAATGTAGATTAGGGATATTCATATCTGATGTCAGCCACTAAAATACACTTCAAGATCTTACAACATAAACTGATTGGCTAACTGTTGTTCTTCCATTCAACTCTATGAGATGTGTGACTTGCTGAACCAGCATGTGGTTACACAGTTGGTCCAGCATCTCTGAAGAATGGGATGCCTGCTCGACTATTCTAATCAAACAAGTTGCTACGCTCTCAACAAGCTGAAAGATAAAGAAACCATTTCAATGTTATAACAGTGTAACACTGAATAATTAAGAGGGATCAGTCCCGGAACAACTTTCCACAAATTATACCTGTCTATCCTCATATAGAAGAAGATTGCACAAAACGGGAACCGCCTCCATTAAAGGTGGAGGACATCCGGAGGGAAGCTTTTTACAAATATTTACGACAGTTAAGAGTGCCTTCCTCTGAAACAGATAAAAGAAACAAACAGAAGAAAATAAACATTTCAACCTCAATATCATCAGTTTATCTATAGCAGATTGTTAATGTTATTGCTTTACCTGCTCACTTGTTGAAAAGAAATCAATGTAACGTAAAATGGCCATTATAGCCCCAGATTGCAAACACACTATAGGTTGCTCCCGCGAGATTTTCTCTAGTGCTTGCAGACACTAAGTTGAAGAGGGAAAAAATCAATCACAGGATAACTCAAAAAATAAAAAATAAAATCGCAGGAGAACATCTAAAAAGCCTTCTACTCTTTAATTTAACACACAAAAAAAAATGAATTATTGATAAACAATTTCATCATACCTGTTCAGCCACATCCAAAAACTCAATGGCCCTTAGTCTTTGGCAAAGGGCAGGAACTGCGTCATGATTGACAAGGGAGGCCGAAGAACGAGGATGAACTTCACATAAATAAGTCATTGCCCTGATTGCTAATAGCATTATTTCAGGATTGCTCTCATATCTAGCCAATCTTACAAGAACGGGAGAAAATAAATCTGCCATTACGTTCGACATCGAACTATCAGGAGAAAACGATAACAAATCACATAGCTCCGTAAGAGCAGCCAACAGTGCTGATTCTTCAGATTCTTTGCTCAAACTTTCCAAAACTCCATTGAATTTGCTCTGATTTCCCATTAATTGCCGCCTGTAATAGTCCCTATAAGTATTATCAGATTCACAAGATCCATAAGCAGAGTCCTTTTCACCTTCACTTGACCCTGAAGTGGATGATGATGATGATGACGATGTGTCTATATCACCATGGTGACTTTCGTGTATGGAACTCATTGTAGTAGGAATCACTGAGTTGGAAGTACTAGGCCTGAAATCTGTTGAGCTACAGGGTCGCTTATCGGCAGGCAGTTCATCAACATTTTCAGTCCTTTTCTGCCCCCGGTTTCCCATGAAACAACACCAAGCCAGTTCTATATGTTTTCCTGTCAATATTATAAACACTTCACTCTTAACAGCCTATTATCATTCTCAAATGCACCAAAACATAAGCAGATTGAATTTTCGTTCATCTAAACAAAATTTAGGATCAAAACACTCGAACAAGCAAAATGGATATACTAGTTTCATAAAGCAGACTACAACTATTTCAGATTGAAGCTTAGTTGACTGATTGGGCCTTATATCAGCCAACTTCTCCTGGTATAAATAGCACAACTTTATTACATAATCCACTCACTGATTGATCCATGGAAACAAAATCTTGGAATTCTCAAGTAATGGAATCCATATATGCAACAACATACCCAATGTAGTCGCACGAAATGGAGTTTCGGGGGAGTAAAGAGTATGCAGACACTCGGCTCAGCAAAAAACAGACCAAAGCAATCCAGAAAAAGAAGTAATGGATGTAAAATCCTAACAAACCATGTTGAACAGTAACTACAACAACCAAATAATACCATAATAGAACTACAGTAACAAAAATCGAAGGACAAAAAACTAGTCACAACAAATTAACTAGCAACAAGGAGAGCCTCTAAAGCAAAGTCATCATAGTGTTATGTGTTTGAGAATGTTTGATCATTTGGTAAAACAAACACACAAAACAAGCTTACAACACTACAAAAACACTAAAATTAGCAGCCAAAAAGAATGAAAAACAAAACAACCCCAGAAAAACTCCCAACTGATTTAAGCATAATATATACATGCATAGTTTAGCCTCCAATGTTAAGTCATCATAGTGTTATATGTTTGATCATCCAGTAAAACAAACAAACAATGCAAGCTTATAGCACTACAAAAACACTAAAATTAGCAAACAAATACATTGTCTCAACCTCAAAGAATGAAAACAAAGGAACCCCAGAAAAACTACTAAGTGATTTAAGCATAATATACCTACATAGTTTAGCCTCCAAAGTAAAGTCATCATAGTGTAACATATTTGATCATATAGTAAAACAATACAAACTTATATCACTACAAAAACACTAAAATTAGCAAAGAAACACATTGTTTCAACCACCAAAACTGAAAAACAAAACAACCCCACAAAAACTCCCAACTGATTTAAGCATAATATAACCATTCATAGTCACTGCAATTCAAGAACAGCCGGTCAGCTTGAAGCAATTTCCAAAAAGACAATATCTTTATGATAAATAACCTCTACCCAGATGATTAATAAGTTAAATAAGCCAAAAATTTGAAGACCCATAATCACTTTTTACACAATAAATAAGAAAAATATGAAAAAAATCAGTTCTTGGGTACCTAAAAGCGGTGGAGTTTAATCGATCTTTATCTCTTTTCTTTAATTAAATTACTTTCTTCTTCTTTCTTGATAATTCTGCGTTGAATATTTACACAATACACACCTAGTTCAGTGTGTGTTTGTGTGTTTTACATATATAAATACATGAAAATTAAAGGATGCTGATGATAGATAATGATGAAAACACAGTAGGAAGGAAGCAGTGGGGGGTGGGGGCGGGGGTGAGGTGGGGGTGGGGTGGAAGTAATTATGTGTATAATGAAGTTTTAAGAGTAAACAAATTCTAAATGAATAAGGTCTCTACTGTCATCATGAAAAGTATTCCGTAGTTGTTCGGTTAGGAATAAGTTATTTTTGGATAAGTATTTTATTATATATATGAGATAATTTATTTCATCATTATGATAAAAATGATGAAATAAATAATCCAAAACTATTTGATACCTCCAATCAAATATGTGATAAAATAATTCTACATTTTATCTCGAGATTTTTATACATTATACCTCACATTAAACGACTTCTAAGTGATTTAATAAAAATAAAATAATGTATATTTAGATACATGAGGTATATATATTATGTTAATAAAGTTACTTTGATATGAATAAGTTGTTATCATAAAATATTTGATCTTGATATAGCTTGCAATCAAAGTAAATAAAGTATTTATATATTAGCAAAATTACTTTGTATTTCTTTATATTATTAATTAATAATGCAGCGTGATTATATCATGGTATATTTATGAAATCACAAGCAAATGAATTAAAAATACACATTTTCAACTAATTGAGGAGAGTGTGACAAAGCTAGAGAATATATACTCTTTGTTAAGGAAATGACCTATTCATACCCTCGACGTTATATTGACTCACATATATTTTTTTCGACTAACAAAATTTTAAAAATCAATTATAAAAAATGATTGAAATTAAAAACAATTCTTGAAATCTCAAGATTCGATATTATTCACAACAATCCTAAACGACCAAAATGCTATTTACATTTATATAGATTTTTTTTGGAGTATATATATATATATATATATATATATATGATAAAATTGACAAGAAGATGAGAGAGAGAGAAAAGTCGATTGTCACAACAATAAACACAAATTTATCATCGAAATAACAAAAAAAATTATGTGTGAGAAATGATTAAATGTACACCTACATATCTTCTATTTCAATTAAAAATTCTAAAAAGAATAATTAAAATGATCTATCCTCCCCTTCGATCGAAAGATATATCTAAATCATTTATGCAATAATGAAATTATAAATATAACACTTTTAAAACAAAAAAAAAAATACATTTTTCCCTAAATCACATACTTTTAAAAAAAGTTCCCCATAACAATAATAAATCACTATAAAACAAAAGGTCTATAATAAAGTAAGATCAATTCGCTATGTTTACTAAAAAGTATATGATTTTATATACTTGTTATAACATTTCCTACTTGAACCAAATGGTAAAACAAAATGATTTTTTGATATATGGTTAATTTAATGATTGGTCAAAATAATAATAATTGTTTCTTGCTTAGAACTATAAATTTATATACAATGCTGAATTATTAGTATAAGAAATATACTTACAGACGAAAGAGAGAGTGATTTGCCCTGATAGAACTCAAATATGATTCAACTTATCACTTAAAGGCCGTTTATATAAGAAATTTTGTGACCTAAGTAATAATTAATTTTCCTATTTTCTGCTCATTGAATTTTAAGGGCTTATATCAAATATTATTTTAATTTTATTGGGAAAAATAACTAAAATGACGCGTTAATTGTGACCAAATTTACTATAAGATATCCAAACTTTGTGGGAAGTCTATTAACCCCCTCCCGAGCCCCGACTATATTGAACTAAACTACATATATTTCTAGACTCTAAGGTGATGCACAAAATACATTTCACTATTTTTGAGGGTGTAAACTGCAAATAATATATTAAAAATTTATATTTAAATATTAGTGTGTGTGTGTATATATATCAAATATGTTTTTCTATTTTTTCCATATAAATCAAATTCGGAGAATAGTGAGTACGTTGACTTCTGATATTATAACTGATTTTCCGAAAAAAGATTCATTAACAAAATATTGACATAATTGGATTAGTTTGCTAAGGGACGAGGACATTTTTAGACCAAAATCAAATCTAGAGTATTTTTATTACAATTTTAAAAATAATTTAAGGATACTTATTACTCTTTTTTTCCTTTTTATTATAAACTCGAGCTAGTTGACTAACACCTTGTTTGAATGGTGTTTTTTTTTGGGATGATAGTTACTTGTTAAATATAATATTTATTTTGATTGTTACTTAAATTTTATACTATTGTATCATTTAGATTCATGGTTAGGTAACGACGAAAAGACCCGTTTTGTGTAATGACCAATTTGGTGAGATCGCATCGTTATCTTTATATTTTCTTCTCATTTTATCTTTACTTATTATATAATAATTCTATTTTATCACTTGTCCTACTTTTTCATAATAGCTTTATCTTGAACCTATTATTTCTTATATGTTTATCGTTCAAATTATGGATGTGTGACATTATGCAATGAAACAATACGATACGATATAATAGATACAACACAATACAAAATAATCATTTATATATATATATATATAAACGCTAGGCCCGCCTACGTGGCGCCACCACAAACCAGGATTTCCTTTAAATTTATTTATTTCCAAAACTAGCCTTCCCCTTTCATGAAAAATTGCGACTTTTATGAAAAGTTGTGACATTTATGAAAAGTTGTGACTTTTATGAAAAGTTGTGACTTTTATGAAGAGTTGCGACTTTTATGAAAAATTGTGACTTTTATGAAATGTTGTGACCTTTCTGAAGGGTTGTAACTTTTCCAAAGAGTTGTGACCATTCCGATAAGGCACAATAAACATTTGTTCACACTACCCTTTATTGTTTATAAATAGAGGGATTTCCTGCCACTATTATTTGTAGGGTTTTTTCCGCTATAGGATAATCGAATTCAAATACATTAATTAAGTTTCTTATGAAGTTTGTTTCATTCCTCAAAGTTTTCTTCCTCCTATTTCATGGAGCTTAACCTTTACTATAAGTCATAGTGATTCATGTAACTGTGACAATTTCTTTTTGCTATTTTGGTGACTTATTTTTTAACTTTGTTAAAAATTTCAGCAAGGATAATTAAAAATTTATCCTCTATTTTGTCCCTTTCTACATGTTTCTTCATATAACCAAAGAAAATTGATTTTAATTGCAATGCAACATTACTACTCCTGCACATCTCAGTCCACAACTCATAACATTGTTGAAATGGTTGAATTCATTCATTACATTTGGTTCTTTAGTAAACAAAACTTTTATTTCTGCCACTATTATTTGTAGGTTTTTTTCGCTATAGGGGAGTCGAATTGAAATACATTAATTAAGCTTTTTATGAAGTGTGTTTCATTCTTCAAAGTTTTTTTCCTCCTATTTCATGAAACTTAATCTTTTACTGTAAGTCATAGTGATTCATGTATCTATTGCAATTTCTTTTTGCTATTTTGGTGACTTTTTTTTAACTCTGTTAAAAATTTCAGTGAGGATGATTGATAATTTATATTCTCTTTTGTCCCTTTCTACATGTTTCTTCATATACTTTTTGGGAAAATTACTTGTGGGTTGTGCTATATTTCATAGCACACAACAATAAATATGTGATAACTAATACGGAACCAATGATGAAGATTGTTAAAAGAACCTAACAGATTGCTCTCTTGCTTGCCACAGTTAGTAAATTATTTTGAGGTACAAACATTTTGTATGTCATTGCACTCTTCCTAGAATATTAGTATAGAAACAATTAGTCCACTTCTTTTATCGCAAGTTAACTAATTCGCCATATTGCTTCGTCTCTTCTTTTTGGGCATAATAAGAGATCAAGTTTTCTTGAAACTAACAAATGTCCAAAATACACTATAGCAAAAAAAATAAATTATCAGCAATAAATATGCACATTAACGAAGAGTGCTAGATCCTTTACCGACATTAATTAATTGTCATTAGATTCAATGTTGCTATAGACATTAGGGACATTTATAGAGAGTACCAATTGACTTTGAAAATATATATTTAGCGACAATTAAACTATTAATTGTTGTTAAAGATCATTTTTATTGTAGTGATAACTCTTTCTTTTGATAAAGTTCTTTGCTTTTTTGATAAAGAAGTAATAACTCTTTCTTTTGGCTTCTTTCAATTAAATTTGTGAACTGTAAACTTTGATACAACTCGACAGACTATCTTTTGAAAAATATGTTAAGCAACATGCATTTTTCTTCTTGATTGTTAGGAAAGAAAGGTCATCTTTATTATTATTTGTGGATATTTGTGACTTCAAGTGCTCACAAAATTATGTTGTGAGATTTTAATATGGTATGTGTCAAAATTTTGGTTTAGAATATCCAGTTGTGAACAGTTCAATTCAGATGCCACCTACTGCTTGGTTGATAATTGCATTAATTCTTTGTAACGGCATACTATAACCATAACAATAACTATGGTTCAATTCCAAATAAGTTGGGGCCGGTGATATGAAACCTAAACAATAGTAATGACTATTCTGAAACAATGAGGAAAAACATTTATGATACTAACAATTTTAGGGTCATTTTTTTTATATATACATGATACAACATACTATAATAAAAAAGAGATTGATGGAGGTTCATAAGAAAGGAGCCGAATGTCCTCCATTTGAATTTAGTTAATTATATTCTTGTATGGACGTGATGTTCCACTAGACTTGGGAGTGTTGTTGTTCGAGGCATTTTTGTCTCTTCTTTTAACGTATGATGTTGTTCTTTATAACTTCTTGAAATTTAGAAAATTTCATTACTTTTGACCAACTATTTTCATGGAGATTTTCTTAGACTTATTTCTTATACTTAAAATCTCTCTATGACTCGTAGTTTTTGTATAACAAAATCGAAAATTAAAAAAATACAACACTTTAAAGATTTCGGAGGAACACTTTGCCTTAAAATAAAATGTTCTTGACAATGTAGTGTATGTATCGAAAATACGAATATTACCAAATGATCATATGTAAACTTAATAAAATAGTTGAATTTCATGCGAAGTACGGATAATTTACCTAGTACGATATATTATGAAACAATTTGATTTTATTTTTGGGTTTTCTTGATCAGATTGTATTGTGCTTGCAAATTTAGTGTTTGGGAGTGAAATAAAAATTTGATCTTTTTGATAATGAAATCATAAATTGACCTTTTGGGAATGAAAATGGATGAGGAGAGTTCATATAGCTAAACTCCAAATAAAAAAAATTGGGATTGAGATATAGTTGACTGACACGTAAGGGGTTCTCTTTGAATTCATCAGTTATTGCTTTGCTTAGTTGTTTGTATTGGTTTCATTTCTATGATGAGAAATTATTTATGAGTTGATTATTGGGTGTAGTCTTCGCGTTTGCCCTTGGAAAGTGAAGGAGAGTGTGTGTGAGAGCTTGGAAGAGCGATTGTATCAAGAGTTGGGGTGCCGAAACATGACAATTAAATTATTATGAACATTTTGGTCTCTTAGGTGATGTTATGATTCCATGCATATATATGCTCCGCTCTAATTTTCTATTAGTTGTCATGTTTTTCTTCACTGCTGTTTTTTTCCGTTCCGTTACTATTTGATTTGCTTCACTTGAGACGAGGATATTTTAGAAATAGCCACTCAACCTTGTGGAGGTAGAGGTAAGATTTGCACACACTTTACCCTCCCCAGACCCCACTTTGTGGGATTCCATTGGGTATGTTGTTGTTGGTCTCTTAGGTTTCCAAAACTAGTCCATGTATCTAATGATGGATCGCATTGCAAAATAGTGTTTTTTTACCTTATGTTGGACTCAAATGCTAGAGCCTTCATGAACTTATTTATGTCCACTTCATTGATACAACAACAACAACATACCCAGTGAAATCCCACTAGGTGGGGTCTGGGGAGGGTAGAGTGTACGTAGACCTTGCCACTACCTCGTGGAGGTAGAGAGGCTGTTTCCGAAAGACCCTCAGCTCAAGTACATCAAATCCAAGTAAAAGGCGAGGAAAACAGTGTATAAAACATAATATCCAATAAGAGAGATAGTATATAATCAACAAAGGAGACAATAACATCAATAAAACAATGTGAGAAGTGAAACGCAGTAAACAACATAAGGCTATAGGTATCACATACAAGAACTGCAAGTGCAAGGCTAGGACTACTACAAACGCTAACAACCCATACCCTCGCAAGGAAAGACAACACGCTAACCCTACTAACCTTCAACCT
>JAJOOR010002008.1:0-14186 GCA_036250505.1 Solanum acaule | reverse complement strand
CTTAGCAAATTCGGCTACAATTCAAATAGGGTGAATTAACTTACGAGCTTCTCAATTTTAACGAAATAAAATAATTAACTTGATTATAAATTAATTATTTTAAAAATAATAATAACAAAATATAAACTATTATATAACTAAACTAATAAATCAATATTTAATTAAAACTAGAATCCTTTTTGAGACGATTTTCGAATATTTATAAAATGTACTAATTATATATATAAAATTATATAAGAAAACATATTTATTATTTAAAAATTATAAAAAGCAACTAAAATTACTTTAAAATAACTTGAAAAATATTTTGAATTTTATAAAGCTAATTATTTCAAATCGTTCGAAATTAAAGAAGCTCGAAAGTTAATTTATATGTGAAGGTCCAAAATTGGGTGTCAACAATCATATTTATTAATTTTCTATAGTTTGAAATAATTATATTTTATTTCACTACTTAATATTTCATATCAGATTTCAAGTCAAATACACCTAGATACATATTTTTGCTATGAGATACACTTAATTAGGGAGAAATGTGAGCGAGAACAAGAGGGAGTCGAGGGAGATTTTTTTATGTATCTTAATTACACGTGAATCACACTAGATACATGTATTTCGGATACCAGATACACGAGCGAGATGGAAGATAGGCGAGCGAGATTTGTCTACATGCGAATCCACTTGAATACAGTGTATCTAGAACAAATTACACCTAATTTTGACCCCATGTATCCCGAAATACATGTATTTGGACGCGCCAAAATTTGGTAAAATACGTAATATTGCAAACTAGCATGTATTAAGCTTCCTAATTAGTGGATAAGGACATATTTGGATAAATCTTACAATTATAGAGGTCCATTTAGGAAAACTTAATCGAAGTGGGCCAACATTAAATTTGTTAAATTTTAAAGAATAAGGCCAGGCAGAAAATGAGTTTTGAAGAAAAACAGGCCCATGCCCATAAGTATTACTGATTCATTTCATGTATCGATCTTTGTTGCATGGAACATATTAGAATCAACCAATTCATGAACTTAATAATGTGTTTTTACCATATTATAAGTGTTTTTTTTTTTTAGTTTTCCACTCGGTGTTCGGAGTCCACATTGGAGCCCCGAATAAATTTGGATCTTGCACTGTAGGACCCATTTGGATGTGGCGCTCCTAACAAAATCTTTTTTCTCCATACGCAAAGCTCCATATTATAAGTTGATTAATTCTCAAGAGCAGCATATATATGGGTAGACATATAGTCATTAAACTTCATGTACAGTACTAAATTATGGAATTATCCATGTGCTTCGGAATTTCTTTTATTGTTACTTTATATTTGATGGTAACATAATTTTAAAAATAATTTAAATATCATTTTTTTCTATAAAGGACCAAATATATACATTTTTGTTTATTGAATATTGTAGATGCTCAGTCAAATATATTACGAGGATCAGTTGATCAAAAGTTTAAAAATTATCAATAACTAAGAAGTCAAAAATGCAATTAGCCGTAAAATTAATCAATTTAGAGAGAGCAACCAATAATAATAAACAAAGAGATAATTATGCTCTAATAATATAATGTACACCAGCAAGTCAAAGATTCTTATTTAATTTGTACGTGTTGAATAAGGGAATAAAATAATGGAACCACATAATTGGTACTAGCACAACTTTTCAAGAATAAGTACTAATTTATTGAGTTTATTATTCTGGTTTACACAATATATTATTCTTAAGTACGTACGTAGACTTGTTGCATGCATGGGGACAGTGCATTTCCAAGTAATTAGCTAAATACGGAATACTGTTACATTATATCATTACTCTCTTCGTCTCAAATTATCAGTCATACTTTTTTAAAATAATTATTTTAAATTATTTATTATTTTAGAAATTTACAATAAATTCTTTAATTCTTTTTTTATTTTACCCTTAGTAGTAATTGTTCTTAAAAACTATAAATACCTCCATTATGAGAAGATTACACATAGATATGAGAAAAACACAACATATAATTTAAGACAGAAAATAGTATATTATATTAACATGATTGTGTTAGATTCATGTTTTGGGTTTAAATAAGGTGGATGATAAAATTCCGATATTTAATTAAGTAGAAAAGTGTATAAAATCAAATCTATTTTTCATTGAGTATTGAACCGTAAGCTATTTATTCTCGAAAATTTCTCGACTATCAAATAAAATTATTGCAATTACGGGGTCATTTCATTAATTAATTATTAACAGGAAAACAAAATTTATGATACTGGTAGTCCCTCTCCTGTATATCCACTACTTTTTCAATTAAGGCTAACAAGGTGTCTTTCACCAAAAATCTACCTAAATTATGTTGTAACTTGTTTGATCGAATATTTAAAATATGTTTATTGTTTCTTAAAAAAAAATATTTTTCAAAAGAATACTTTTAGAGAGTATTTATTTGTTTATGATTAATCAATTAAAAAAATATTTTTATCAATATGAAAATAGAATTTGCTACGATCACGATCTTGAAAGTGCTTCTAAAAATTGAACTTTTAAAAATAGTTTTGCTACTATTCAAAATCACTTTAATAACTTTTTCCTAAAACTTTAGCCAAATACTTCAACTCTTTAAATAAGCATTTTCTAAAAAAAATTAGAAAATAATTTCTGCAAATAATTTCTTTGGAAATGAAATGAGAAAAATGATTTCTTCCGTAAAGGTAAAGAAAATAAGTTTCAATAGTAACATTCCATGTTGATTGTGTCTTCTTCACCCATTAACACACTTTATCATCACTCCACCTCCACAACTTCCATCTCCAGAATCTCACACCTCTACTCCACCTTTCATGATATTTATTTAGATTATATATAAATAATACTAATATATTTTATTTACATATAGAAATATATTTTCCTTCAACAAATTTTAGCTCAGGTGATAAAAGTGAGTAATTTTACATTGAAGGAATATAATCTTTAAGGGGAGTTTTAGGCTCTTCAATTAATTCAGAATTGTTTGAGTCACATGACGATGTTGGATTTTTGTATCTTACTCTTAGAGAGGACAAATAGAGAGAGTTACTACTAGATTGGTGAAGACTATACCACCATAAATTTGAATTTTCTTAAAAAAAAACGAGATAGATCCGCAGCTGAGCCTCACCCTCAATATTTATATATTATTTTTAATTACTATAATTTATGATATATTCACCGATAAAAATTGCACACCCAAAATTGTATAATGAGACCAAATAAATTCACCATCACCTATGGGGGAGCTCAATACCTCCACCGTCAAGAGGATTTAGTTTCTCAAAACTCAAACCCGAGAACTCACCTAACAAAATCAGCCTTAATAATCACATTCTAGGGTTTCTTCAATTAGATCTATTATTTAATTTGATTTCAATTGGTTAAAGAGAATAAAAAATTAGAAGATTTAGAGAGAGAATTATAGTTACCCATTATCGTAAACCCAACCAGAGACCCCTCCAACTCTTTCCATGGCGTTTCTCCATCTCACCATCTTTTCCGGTGAAAACTTCCTTTCCAAATCCCTAAATCCATCGAGAAATGGGCCTAGCTGCCTCCGTACATCCGACGGGTTAACTCCGTAGAACAGAGGCAAAACGAGTTTACCCAGATCATAGATCGTTGCTAATTCCTCGAGGCACCATCTCGAGGAAGCATAATTTGGGGAAATTATAGCAATTACAGCAGCAGAGTCGTTAATTGCTTCTATCAGACCTGTTGAGATCTCATCGCCCTGAGTTAACCCCTCGGAATCTCGAAAAACTCGAATGCTTTTTGAGTATAAGGCGTTGTATAAGTTGTTTGTAATGTTGTCTCGAGTATCTTCGCCTCTAAAACTTAGAAAAATATCGTAATACAGCCGGAGTGATGGGAGTGAAGCAGTAATTGCCTGCTGCTCGAATTCCTCCATTTGCTAGTTGTGAGTTTTGGGGATGGATGGGGTGAAAAATCGGATTCGATCACTCATAGTAAGTGAGGGATCGAAGAAGGATGCTCACCAACCAAGCAACCTTCTGTGTATTCTGTACAGCTAAAATGCTTTTCGCGTGCTGTACGTAAGCGTGTATGTATGTATGTGTATGGTATATATATCGAAGGAGAGGGTTATAAAAGGAATTTCGTTTTCTATTTATTTTCCTTTCTTTTTTCTCATTTAGGTTTGTTTTGATATCCGATTAATTCAAATTTAGAAAAAATACTTTAGGGATAACATACTCCTTCCTTAAAGCTATTCCATTCTTCAAGCTCAAACTAGGAATATTCATAGTACGATCTTATACGACTTTAAAAACTTCAACATGATAAGATTGACTTAAAAAATATATAATATCAGACGACTTTGAAAACTTCGACAGTATTCTATCAATATCATATCAAATTAGTTCGGTATATCAAATTAGTTTGATATAATAAAGTTTAGTTTTAATTTTATGCAGTTTAATAAATCAATAATCGTAATGATTTATCTATTAGATTTTGAGAATTAACTTTAACAATAATGAGAACTCTTTCTCGAAGTGAATGAAAATTATTTAATGTTGATCAGAAACAATATAAATGTTTGTGTAATAAATATTATTCTTTTTAAATAAGTGTAAGACCTCATTTATTTGTCGTTTGTGAATTTCATAATTTTAATCATTCAGATTTCAGTTATTAAGTTTGTTTATTTTTAAGGTTTGAATCTTAATTATTAGATGTGTTTATTTTTCTTTTACCATATATATTCTAAATGATCAATTTGATAAGTAATGAACACTGATGGTATGTTCGGTATGAATGAATTTTTTTTATAATTTTTTCATGTTTGATTGATCAAATCTTTTTAAAAAATCACTTTTTCTAGAAAAATATTTTCTCCCGTAAAAGTACAGAAAAAATAATTTTTGAGTGACATTTCATATTGATAGTATTTTCCTTTAATTAATTTGTATTATTTACAAGAAATTTCTTAGAATGATTGATCGTCCATCTTTGACCACAAAATTTTCAAATACCTTCTAAATATTTTGGATTGTCAATTATTGTCATGACTTATAGTTCTTTTTACATAATTTACAAATATATAAAATTCATTTAAAAAAACATGAAAATTTCATACGCAAATTCACAGTCAAACTTAAACTGTTTGACTTCCAAAAAAATGAAATGTATCACATAAATTGTGAAGTATTAAGGAATATATATTTTTAACAAGAACGATGTATAAATAGAAACGAGAGAGAATGAAAAGTAAAAATATATATAGAGGTTATAGAGAGAATTATTACCCGTTATTGTAAACCCAACCAGAGATCCCGCCAACTGTTCCCATGGCGTTTCTCCATCTCGCCATCTTTTCCGGTTCAGACTTCTTTTCCAAATCCCTAAAATCATTGAAAAATGTACCTTGCTGCCTCCGCACATCCGACGGGTTAACTTTGTAGAACACAGGTAGAACAAGTTTACACAGCTCACAGAACGTCGCTAATTCCTCGACGCACCATCTCGAAGAAGCGTAATCAGATGAAATAATAGCAATTACAGCAGCAGAATCATTGATTGCTTCTACCAGACCTGTTGAGATCTGATCGCCCTGAGTTAATCCCTCAGAGTCTCGAAAAACTCGAATGCCTTTTGAGTCCAAGGCATTGTATAAGTTTTTCGTGATTTTTTCACGAGTACTACCTCTGAAACTCAGGAAAACGTCGTAATCCAGCCGTAGTGATGGGAGTGAAACGCTAATTTTCTGCTGCTCAAATTCCTCCATTTGCTAATTTCCAGCTATAGTATATTTTTTAGGGGGAGGAAATCGGAGGATTACTGTGAGTTTTGAGTTTGTTGTTAATATTTGATAGTACTTATTTTGAGATTTGATTAATTTAAAATTCAAATTGGAAAAGATTATTTTAGAAATAACGTGCTCCTTATTCAAAGTTATTCAATTCTTCATGCTTAAACAAAGGGTGTTTGCTACGATAAGATTGACTTTCGATTTTTAAAAATGCTACTAGCTCTACCAATATCATATCAAATTAGTTTGATATTTTAAAGTTTAATTTTAATTTTATACAATATAATAAATTAATAATCATAATGATTAATTTATTCGACTTTGAGAATTAACTTTGACAATAATGAGAATGTAACTCTTTTATGCTTGAAGTGAATGAAAATTATCTAATGTTGATTGGAGACAATACAAATGTTTGAGTAATAAATGTTTTAGTTTTTAATAAGTTGTCTTTGACAACAAAGGATAGTTTTGTAAATAAACTAAAAAGCAGCTTTTTAGTATTAATAGTAAATAGAGCATTACAATCTTGAATGAAACTATTCATGAAATTGTGTATCGCGTAAAATACATATCATCACTATTTTTAATCGATACTCAAGTTAAATGCCGTCTCAAAAACTCGTGGTGTTAGGAATAAAGCATCTTTATGGTTCTTCTTCCTTTTTTTTCTCAACAGTAATGATAACGAGTATCTAATCTTACGAATTTTAGGAATTTTGCCTTTTATTTTATTACGACCACAAAAAAGTTAAATGATAAAAATGTTAAAATTCCAATCAATCAAAAAACACGTACAAATAGCTAAACATAAATATAAAAAAAATAGTTACCAATTGTGGGAAAAATTGACATTACTGACTTTTAAAAATTGTTTGCTTATTTTACTACTACTATGCTTTATTTAGAATTAATTGATGCGTAAATTTCTCTAAGAAAGGACCACAAATTTACAAAAAAAGTTGATCGATTCAATGAGATTGACGATTTAATTTTGGAATCTAATAGTAATAATTTATTTTATTTTAGGCATAAGATGAACATAGTTAGTTGAATGCATAGTATATTTTTTTCGAATTTTCGTTTCAGTTGCTATATTCAATAAATAAATATGAACCCAATTCAAGAGGCAAATTAATATGCTGATTTTTTTAAAAAAATACTACTCCTAAAAGGTATACTTGGAGAACATTTCCTAATTTTAGAATACGTGTTCAAGGGAAAGAAGTTTCTTTTCTCTAGACAAATTTAAGTTAGGTAGCTTACAAAAGTTTTCCAAATTTTTATTTAATATTTTTTAGTATACCAAAAAATAGAAAAATCTAGGACATAATCATATTTTGATTATCATCTTGCACCTATTTTATTTATTACTTCACTTATTGATAACCTTTAGGGGTAATGCATTTTCACTACTAAAGTAACTCTACTTAGAACTAAAATTCGAAATAATTAACTAAAAATGAATGATATTGCCAATAATTTTTCTCTGAAAATCATATTGGTAAACCAGCAAATTAACATCGCAAACTTATCATTCAATTATTATAATTTGTGTGTCCTTAAACCACTAAAATAAGTTCAATTGTAATCTTAAGTCTCGGATTTAGGGGTAACAATTTTTTTTTTCTATAAATAATTACATGTGGTGTACATCAACATCAAAAAATAATTATCAATTGGGGGGAAATTGACATTACTGACTTTTTAAAATTATTTACTTATTTTACTACTACTATGTTTTAATTATTGGAGTTAATTGGTAAGTAAGATTGTCTAAGAAGGGACCACAATTTTACAATATTAAGTTGATCGATTCAACAAGGTTGACGATTTAATTTTGGAATTTAATAGTAATATTTTAATTTTCTTGGCGTACGATGAACATGTTGGATGCAATGGTATATATATATTTTTTTTAACGAACTTTCGTTTCAATTGCTATATCTAATAAATAAATGTAAACCTCGATTCACGAGTAAATTAATTAGAGAGAGACAAATTAATATGTTGATTTTATAAAAATAATTGAAGATGTACTTGGAGAACGTTTCCTAATTTGAGAATACGTGCTCAAGAAGATGAAGTTTCTTTTTCTCTAGACAAATGAGTTAGGTATCTTACAAAAGATTTTAATTTTTTTATTTAATCTTTTTTAGTGTACCAAAAAATCAAGTAAACTATATATTCAAAATGTCTGTCAAATTTATTTCATATTAGTAAGCTATCTCTATGCAAGAATTGTTGGTTTAATTCAATTCAAAGATTTCATGTCATTATAAAGAGTATCAATATATCACTATACTTTTTAGGTAAATATAATTAATTTTTAAGTTTATATTAAAATTTACTGTGTTCACCCACATTATCGGAAATATTTTGTGACCACAATGTATGTATGTATGTATTTCTAAACTCTTGATAAATATAGTAAACTGGTTCGTAGATGAGGCAAAATTAGTAAATCCGATTCCAAAGACTACTTTTTTTTTTAGATAATAATAGGGGCCATACTTCTAGTAACGTGTATTGTCCTTTATTATCATTTCATTATTGTGATATACTCAATAATCAACCGTTGACATTCATTATTAAATGGTCACAAGTTGCTTTTTATCAATTTTCCCAATCTTACCTCAATATCATATTACAAATGGACTATTTGAAAATGAATTTTAAAGATTAGAGAATGAAATGATTAGTTATGACTATTAATTAATGAATGCAAACTAGAAAATAAAGAATTAGCTAACACCATATAGTTACTAATTAACAATAAATTAGCTAGAAATTATCGATAAATTTAGTAGCTATAACCCTATACTAGTAGATACAGAGGTACCGATGAAAACCATTTGGATAAAGTTCCATCTATATTTAAGTTTGAAGGTGTACACACCAATCATAAATTAACCCTAAAAAGAAAGCTAATTAATTTAGCAAAAATTCTCATAATTTGTTTGTAGTATTTCCATGTTCATTTTTAATACTCATATAAAACAATACTAGTACATTATATATATATATATCGTGTATTCGTCTGAAAGAAATTCTAGGGATGTCTACGTTACAATATTAGGAAATATTACACATATATAATGTTGGAAATTTACAAATAAAAATAAAAATGCATGGATAAATCTTTACACTAAAATAACTGTATTTCTTCTATAAATCTTTGACACACCTTTTTAATAAGAAAAAATCTCTTATATACCAATTCTTTTTTAAATTGTGTCTAATATCATAAACGAAGTCAAAATTTGAATTTATAATTTTGAAATTTTAGTCTTCGATAATTTTCATAAATATAAAATTTGAATCACGAGGTCAAACCCGTAACGTACCGCTAACTCCGCACCTATTTAAATATCACACACAAGTTAATTCAGTTCTTAACGAAACATTATCTACAATAGGTGAATTCGTTTTTCATTTTTCTTTAATTCTACTATCGTGAAGTGTTGTAACAAACTGTAAAACTAACTTCTGGAAAAGTCATCCATTATATTGGATCAAAAAATTTATGCACAACATATAAATATGTTTTTTTTAACTTGGTTATAACTGAAATTTATGCTTTCCAACGTAATTTTGGGAGTGCATAAGCTGTGGCAGAGTCAAAAAATTTATTGGCTCTTTCAAGACAACACTTTGTTCTGTGTACTCAGAATATGTTATTTAATCACTTTGTATATCATTTTTCTAACGAAGGGTGTGCATAGCTACACCCCTGTGCATAAGCAGGACTTATACGTCCCCTATATGACATTTTATGTGTAATTTTCATCCTATATGGTATTTTACGTGTAATATAAAACGTAAGAAGTGTGTCTACTTGTACATATCGAAGCAAAGTTAAGGGGCCAAAAAAATTATGAACGGTTGATATTGAACCATTCATGATTTTCCCGCTGTCAGGTCCGTAAACCGTACTAAATAAACATACATACAAATACAATTTCCAGTACTGAGCCAAAACGAAAAGGGGAATTTCCGGCTATGGCGGATGACGAAGCGGAGGCGTGGTCCATGACCTCAGGGCACAGATTCCGTTGGGATATATTTCTGAGTTTCAGAGGAAAAGACACTCGTCACGGTTTCACTGAGAAACTCTACAATGAACTCGTACGGAACGGCGTACGGACATTCATCGACAACGAAGATCTGGATCGCGGCGAAGAGATCTCTAAGATGCTAGTAGCTGCGATTGAGGATTCAGCGGCTTCGATCGCCGTGATTTCGCAGAACTATGCTGAATCGAAATGGTGCCTGGAAGAACTGGCGAAGATCTGGGAATGTAAAAGGCTATTGCTACCGGTTTTTTATGAAGTTGACCCGTCGAATGTGCGGAAACAGAAAGATACTTTTGAGAAGCATTTTAGGGAGCACGAGATTTTGGTGGAAGCGGCGAAGGTTTCACGTTGGAGAGAAGCTATGACGAAAGCTGCTAATACCTCCGGTTGGGATTCTAGGTTCTGGTACGTACAGTACACTTTAATCTCTGTTTAATTTTTAAAAACAAACATAATACTGTTGGTACAGGGTTTGAATTTTCTACCTGAACCATCATCAAATATTATTTCTACTAAGAAAAAGGAATAATGAATGATTAAATTTTGTTTTGATAAATAATTGATGATATTTCAAATAGAAGATTGATACACTTAATAATTCAGGTATAAAATTTACAAAAATAGATAAGCTAATCCAAAAATGTTTAAAAGTTGATTGGACTAGTTTATATAAGCTAATCCAACTCCCTTTTATAACATACGTTATCATAATTCATAAGTAATTTATACATGTACATTTACTATTAATCCATAACTTTAAAAATATAATAAGTTGATTAATTTCAAAAATCATTAAAAGTTAAATTCACAAAATTTAAATTTTAGAGTTGAATCAATTTAAAAGCCTAACTCCTTTCACATTCATCAATTTCTGCTTTGTTTGTTGTTGATGGTCAAGTTCTTTTCCTTTCATGGTAATCAAAAGACACCTTCAGGAAAACCGTGATATGTAATTTTGAGTTTCTTTTATATACTCTATTGTCCCAATTTTACGTGGCATAGTTAATTGTGAGATTCAAAGTTTTAAATTTTGATGGTGAATTCAAATATAAAAGCTTTTAAATTTTTTAAAATAAAATTTATATATTTAAAAATTACGTAAAAGTATTATAAACCACAATAATTAACTTAAATTATTTTTAAAAAATAATATAAAGAAATCTTGATTAAAAAAACTTGATTAACCGTGTTTAATTAATTGATTGAATATAGTACTTCTAAGTTCTAACCTAGCTTTTTTTAGACATACGAACTATAGGAATGATTCAATCAATTAATTGTTTCAAGAAACTTATACTCCCCTGTTTCAATTTAGTGACACATTTCGTTTTTCGAGAGTCGAATAATTTAAGTTTGACTGAGAATTTTCTCAAGGAACCTTCAATTTTTTTAAAATGAAATTTATATATTTGTAAACTACGTAAAAAGTACTATAAGTCACAATAATTGACAATTCAAAATATTTAATAGATGTATGAAAATTTACAATTAAAATAGACTTGTTTGAATCTCAAAATCCGAAATGTGTCGCATAAATTGAGACACATGAGTACTATATTGATGGATTTTTAGGTTAATCATCAATATTAGATTCTTTTCGTCTTGGTTCAATCATTTTAGTTTTTCTTTGATTTCATTCGATTCAATTAATTTTTGATATTTTATACTACAAAAATGGAGAATATTATCATAAACTTATAGTACCATGTCATTTTTTTTGGGTTACTTCATTGTGTATAATTAAAGCTTGACTTTTATGTACAATTCACTCAATAATTGACTTAATTACCTGGTGTAAAAAAAAAAGACTTAACCTGGTATATTTATAAAGTTATTGAAGTGTCCTAATACTTTTCAAAGTAAAGTTCAAAATACTTTGTTCCAATTATTTTCTTTTTAGTTCATTCTAAAAATAATATCACCTTTTATAATTGAAATAATTTAAGTTTAAATTAATTGTTATCCTTAATGAAATTATTTATAACCACAAAAATATTGAACATTTATTTTAGGTCACTAATTTTAAAATTCTTTATTTTTTCTTAAATTTTATATCAAATCAAATAATGTCACATAAATTGAGACGAAGGAAATAATATGTTATTATGATAATTTAAATATGTGTAATAATATTTAAATGTATATATACTACTAAGTATATTTGGTTGGTTCATTAATTTTTTTCTCGATTTTTTATATATATGAATATAAAAACAACACATATACTTTGATTCTGCCCTTTTAAAAGGAACGCCGGTTCTAACAATTTCATTGCCGAAAGTGGAGATACTACAGAAAAAAAAAGAGAAATCCAATCCAATTTATTATAATTGATTAGAGTGACATGTTGATTAACCATATTCTAAAACAGGAAAAAAAAAGTCACTCACTTTATGTATGCTAATTATTTGGTATGGTTGTAGCCTATAGGTTCATAGCAAAACCCATGCATTGATGGAAAAAATCTACTAAAATTCGGTTCAATTTGACTCGTTTTGATCAATTTAGTCGTTTTTTCAAAAATAAAAATAAAAATTGACACCCCTCATACAAACTACCAATGGAAGTTTAGGCCACGACAAGAATTTGGGTAGCACATACATATTTTCTAGATATGTGTACTTGCATTTATTTTTAGATGACAAGTTCAAGCCATGAAAACAACCGTTAATGATTGTATTAATTAGGACATATTGTCTACATCACACCTTTTTCCGAATGCTGCATGAACGCAGACTGATCATGTCTACTTGCATTTACTAGCTGCATTAGAATCATATTCTATCTAGGGAAAATTACTGCCAAATACCATTCGATTATCTAATTTACTATATATATATATATACTTCGACCATATTTGTAAACTAATTGACCGAAAAATACATTTCCCTCAGTTTCCGAAAATTACTAATTATATGGATTAATAATCTGAAAAGAAGTGCTCCAACAGTTTTGTTATAATAACTAATAAGTTGAACTATACTTGTTGTAAAGAAGAATTTCACTACACATATTGACATATAGAGCTCGTTTGGTAGAGTTTATAAAATAATGTTTAATAGTGAGGTTGGGGTTAGTAATGTAAAAATTAGTTATGTTGCCATTATGCATTCAATAATTTCTAAAACATAATATTTTTTTACAAAAATTTCTTCCATATTCCTTTAGTTTTGTATACTTTTAGGGACAATTGTGTTTTAAATCACACTTATGCGTCTATTAAAAACTATTGTATTGCTAATACCATGATTTTTTATGTATTAATTATACCTAGGATAATAATTAATACCAAAGTAGAATGTATAACTAATGATATTTGTATTAGTTATACGGTTAAAAAGTTGTACCAAACAAAAAAATTGTAATAACAACACTAATACATGCATTGTTTTCTCTAATATCAATAGCAAACGACCACTTAGAAGTTGTGTAAGCTGGGTCTGTTCTAGGATGATGGTGTGTGTGAGATGAAGGAGTAGGTTGAGACAATATGGTTGGTATGAGCTAGGTTATGCCAAAGGTAACAAATGATCTTATGAGGTGTTAGTGTGGTATAGTTGGGCGCAGGGGCGGAGTTACCCATGACCAAGGGTAGTACTTTTTGACACAAAATTTTGATTCCATCACTGGTTGGGGGTGTCAGTCACAATCCTTCACTCCTGAAGGATAGGTTCCATACTGATAATATCTCTTATTTCAGAATTCGGTCATTTCACACTAACTCAATCCTAATTTAATCACCAAAGTAGAGTTTTATAAAGCCAAGTGGAAAACCTGAGCAAAAACCTTATGTGATGTAGGATGAAATTGCGATGTATAATCAATCCTTTGTAGTACCCATGAGTGGATTTATAGCTTACCTAATTTAATGGTGGTGTACATGAACTCATGGTCTCTCTACCAAACTAGGTATTTTACGAACATATATCTAGGAGTTGATCAAATATTAGCTTTTGACTCTCATGCTCCAAAAAGGCTAAGTGGTGCACTTGGTTGAATCATAAGTTTTGAGTTATTTACTTGGAGGAACATGGATCAATTCTCTGTGTTTTAGTGGTACACCCATGTTATAGAAATCCTAAATCCACCTCTGTCTATTAATCATTTTGCACCGGAAACTATTCTAGGAGAAGTTCGATTCTGTTCTGTTCGGAAGAAATGGTGGAAGAATTAGCCTGCATTTGGTGGACTATGTTGGAGGAAAAAAATTCTACATGTTTTGAGGATCAAAGAAATTCATACAAAGAACGGAAGTGAATTTTATATTGCCTTCTTTATTCTTGTGTAAAAGAAACCCTGTAAATGATTATG
>JAJOOR010002007.1:0-28291 GCA_036250505.1 Solanum acaule | reverse complement strand
TTGTTGTTTGCTCTTTTGCTTTCTTTCTTTCTTGCTTTCTTACTTGGTTAGATACAACTCAAATGAACCACCTCTATTTATAGGTAGTGATGGAAGAATCTAGCTAATGATTTTGCTACTATATTTTAGAATATTCTTCTAACTACCTATTTCTAGAACTACCTTATCTAGAAAATCTCTAGACTTTTCTCTCTAGAATACTCATTCTAGAGATCTTCCTTTATTTCTTTATAACTCTTGAATATTCTAGATTCTTCTTTGAAATGTCTTGGATATTAATTAAGTTGGTTATGATTTCTTAACAAACAATGCTTAAGTGTGGATGGAAAGATCACTTGAGTGTTTTTTTGTGCTACTTTATAGATAGTAATCTCTCTTGATTTTTCTTTGTGCATTAGTGGATTGGAGTTTGAATTGGTTAATATTATAAAATTTTAGGATTTAATTTCTTTTTTTATTCTTTTTAGGAGTAGTAAGGGAGAAATATGGGGAAGATCATTTTGACTTAACTGATATTAGCATATTTAGGTCTGAGCTTGAGTAATACTTTTATGATTGCGTAAGTGTTAAATAAAATAATAAATTTTCTGACACTAGGCTCGGGATAGTGACTCTGTATAAAGGCTTGTTTGTATTTATAGTTCGCGATGACATTGTCTTCCTTAAGAGTATAATTGGTCCATCTTGATTGAAACATTTACCATAAAAAGAGAAGATTTCTTGTACATATATTTCATGTTTTGCATCTTAATAATAAATGTTGCTTTGTTTAAAATATGATAATAGACTTTCCTTGATATGTCTTCTAAATTTTAACCTACTCAAATATTGTTACGACTAGTTAGTCGTTTGAGCTTATGATTTTTCATTTGGTAAGTGTATTTTTGTCTTGACCTATTTGTTAAATTCCTAATTTTGCATCCCACTTTCTTGAACATTAGCTTAAATTATGTTATTACTTTTAAAAAATGAACAAAAGAGATGATCGAGAGTAACAGTGGCCAATGATATTTGCCAAGTGATAATGAGATCCTCTTTGAATTAATGGGACATGGAAAATTTTTTCTAAAACTTTATTGGTTGATTGAATTTACTTGTATTTAATTCTTGCATGATGATCAGGAAATGTATATTGTGAGTTGTTATATAACCCTTATTATCTGTATCAACCAAAGTAGTAACGATCCTAAGCTTGATTTATTGATATGAATTTAAATGTCAGGGATAAGTAAAAATCTAAGTGTGGGGTGATGATGTTAGGACAAAATGCATATATTTAGTCATTAATTACCACACATTTTAGTACTTATAATAATCGTTTGAGCAATTATGTTATTGTGTCCTTAATATTATATTTTGATAAATAAAAATAAGACAATGTAAAGATGATTTTTTTATAAAAAAAAAGTGGGGAAACAGAATAAATATTACTCCCAACATTCCTATTTATATGTTACCATTTTAGATTTCACGTCCCTTAAGAAACTATATAAACTTACCATTGTACCCTTATTAATATTCTCTTGAAGTCAAATTTTCTATAAATGAACATAAATTAATTTATTTTGATTAATTAAATTGACCAATGAACATAAATTAATCATTTTGTTTTTGTATGTTGATCAAATTCATACTTACAAGGTTAATAACTCTCAAGGATAAAATAGAAAGAATAGTGTCATTTATACATTGATTTTGTGAAATGACAAATATTAAGGAACATCTATTTTTAGTAAGAACGACATGTAAATAAAAACGAACGAAGTAAAATAAAGACGGACACTATGTTAATTTGGTCCCCTAAATGAAGACCATACACTCTGCAAACCAGCACAAAGCTGAAAGTAGAATCAGCAAAATGAGTAAATTGTCCAAAGGTTTAGGCAGATTAGCCTACAATTACAAGACATTTACCGGGTCAAATTGAAAAATGCAGTCACATCAAACGCAGTGTTCCAATGTTTTGTCATCTCTTTAACTTAACTTTGACTGAATCAATAGGAAGAGAAACAAGGAACATTACTCTAAGATAACTGAACCTCATCTTCCAAAGCATTTGATAGAGACTTTACAAGAATGTAGACAACAAAAACACCAATGATGGTGCAATATCATAGAATTCTCCAACTTTCAAGCATGATCCTATAATACAGGTTCTTATGGTCAACTTAGAAGAGCCATACAAAACCATAATTTCCTTGGCTTTCTTCTTGATGAAACAACCAAGAAAGGGAAATATAGAGATGGAATGTCGAATGATGTCAACATCTCACCTGCAATGTTCCTCTAATCAATGAAAGGGAGAAACAGGAGTACTGCATATTAAGCTCGGTTTGATTGCGCATATAATGTCGCCAGTTTAAAAGCTTTAATCAGAGAAGGCTGAATCCTGTAAACACCTCCCAACTCCTTTACAAGAAAATGAAATATGAGACATACATAAAAAGAGAGGCACAAAACCAGAATGGATTTATCTGTAAAAGCATCTGGTACCTTGATCCTAGTTAAAGTTCAGCATGCCAAACTCTGATATACCTAAATCAAGATGTAATATC
Source organism: Solanum acaule (assembly GCA_036250505.1). NCBI lineage: Eukaryota > Viridiplantae > Streptophyta > Magnoliopsida > Solanales > Solanaceae > Solanum > Solanum acaule. The sequence continues at coordinate 25,736 of JAJOOR010002007.1, read as the reverse complement.
AGCTTAATCATGTTGCAGAGGCAGTTTCCTGGATTCTATGGCCATTCACCACCTTAACTAGGACAAAAAGAAGCTCTGTTAGCTTGCTAAGATCCGACTTCCAAGTATATCAGTCTTCAGATTTCACCCTACTTATATGCAACCGCAGACATTAAATAAAAATCTTCTTTAAGCAATTTTCTTACATGCACTGAGGAAAGCATTGTCAAAACATCACTCTACAGCAAATGTTCAGTTGGAGATATCTTAACATATGTCCAGGTCACACAATGAAGCTCAACTCGCCAGTTTCCTTTCCAAGGAAAACTCTTCAAGTTAGTTCAAGGTTTATTCCTTTTCATGACTTTCCAAGATTTCTTTTTCCTTTTCCACCTTAACAGTGCCATCTTGTCACATTTCAACTTTCGATATTCTTGGCGATGCTTTAGCCACAAAGGGTAGTCCTTTCCTTGCTTGCACTCGATAAAATCAGCTAAGTCATCCAAATCAGGGACTTGTTCAGCTAGTGATCTGCACTGGAGAAATATCTTCCCATTGGTTGTTTCCTCCGTCTCCTCTTCCACTGCTTCCACATCTTCTTCGTTATAAACCTCAGAAGTGCTTATCGCTGAGCTATCTCCCTTCCTTCTATGTTTATCAGTCAAAGAATAAAGTAAGCAGGAGGGGTAAAGGAGGGAGGTGAGGTAAGTATGAATAAGATAACAATGAAGTACAAAATCTTAACCTGCAACAGCTAGAACTTCAATTTTAAGAAAATAAAAAATCTAGAAGTTCCGTATAAATTTCCAAAAGACTAAACAACTCCTAGAAAGGCACAGGAACAAATTACAAATGCTAACATGACTAACACATATTCTCAACTACTAACTATCTCCTATATAGATCTTTTTCTTCCATTGTGCACTACCTTTTGTTAAGTCTGCATCGATCCGAAGAAATTGTAGGTTCTTCAAGACATTTTTCTTCCAAGTCATTTGTTATAGGTATTTTCCAAGTGGTCCCTCTTAACACCTTCCTCACCAAGATTCCATATCTACGGACTGGTGCATCTACGATCAGTGCAGGACATGACTAAACCATATCAAGCAACCTTCTATCATTTTATCCTCGATGTGAGCTACTTTAACTTTCTCGCAAATGTGGTCATTTCTAATCTTGTCTAATTTTGTATGACCACACATTCATCTTAGCATCTGAATCTCTACGACACTCATCTTGTGGATGTATTGGACTTAAGCGGCCCAACATTCCCTCTTGTATAACATCCAGTATAATACGAGCTTGGTACCATAATACCAGACAAAAAATACAACTAGATGTACAAGAGATAAAAATTTAACCTAAAATACATGTCATCAGTTTCATATGGTTGTAATGTTAGGCTATTTTTTACCTTGAAGTCCCACTATTTCACGTTTCTGAGGAAAATATCCCGTGGGATCAATATTGTTAAAAGCACTGAAGCGCTCACTTTAAGTGAGAAGTGAAGCGAGCTGAAGTGCTCGCTTTAAGTGAGAAGTGAAGCGATGCGACAGGGTTACACTTTAATGCCTTGAAGCGAAGCGGTAGTGAAGAATCGTGCGCTTCGTCCCAAAAGCGAGAAGCCCACCTTTTATAAAATCGAGAAAAAAACTCGCTTAAATGAGATAAGCTCTAGCTAGGGTTTTTTTATATTTCTGTAAGGTTTTTTTTTTTAATTTCTATAAAATTACTTGCGCACATCTTTCCAATTATTTTCCCTCCTTGGTCGATTACTGTAACATGTTAGTTCTCTTCTCTTCTTCTCTTTCTGTTTCTTTACAGTGTTGAGTATGTTTCTCTTCTTCTCTTTCTGGTAACTAGGGTTTGTTTTCTTCAATCTTCTGTTTGTAATGCTGCTTAAGTAGCGTTACTATTGGAATAATAATTCAAAGTTGGAGTAGGAATCCTAAATTGTTTAGGATTTGTTATTTATGGTATTTACTTATTTATGTTTAATTAGGATTTGTTAGTTAGAGAGATTCCTAGTCCTATTTAATTTGGTTTTTACTTTTATGAATAGGGACGTTACTAGTTATTTTCAATACATTAAAAATACAAAAATAAAAAATAAAAAAATACAAGAGTTTATAAATAAAATATCCTTCAATTTGGTATGAGAACTTCTACGATCATAGTAGAAGATCTTAGAGTTTCCGCTGTCTATGACTCATACATGCCGCCCGTCTGACCAATGATTATGTCAACAAACGTCGGACGAATGATATATGCATGAAAACATCCTAAAAGAAAAGACTTACGAAAATATTGCAGATTTTAAGAAATGCAACCAAGCACAAGAGGAAGAAACTCTTCTCTAAATTAAAAGTTAGAGAATAAAAATAAAATAAAAAGAGTTGATGGAAAGGGCATTAACGAGAGTTGGAGACATGCTCCAACACCAAAAACAAAACAAAAAAACATAAAGAAAAGGAGTTGATGAAGGGCATCAACGAGAGTTGGAGAGAGAGTGCTCCAACACCCAACAAAAAAAAAAGATGGTGGGAGGGCATCAACCTTCAAAGTTGGAGAGAAGTGCTCCAACACAACCAAGAGAAACAATCCTGAGTTGGAGAGGAAGTGCTCCAACACTTGGAAGTTGGAGAGAGTGCTCCAACACAACCAAAAAAAATATATCGTCGGTTGGGGAGGATGTGCTCCAACACTTGGAAGTTGGAGAGAAGGTACTCCAGCACAACCAAAAAAAAATATAAATGAGAATTGAAGAGAAGTACTCCAACAATTGAAAATTGAAAAGAAATACTCCAACGATTAAAAGATTGAGGAAAAGTACTCCAACGTTTAAAGATTGAAGAGAGTACTCCAATACAACAACAATGACAAGAAGAAAAAAGCAACAGTATACAACTTTAGATTACGGGAGAATATTGGAATAATAATTCAAAGTTGGAGTCGGAATCCTAAATTGTTTAGGATTTGTTATTTATGGTATTTACTTATTTCTGTTTAATTAGGATTTGTTAGTTAGAGAGATTCCTAGTACTAGTTTAATTTGGTTTTTACTTTCATAAATATGGATGTTACTAGCTATTTTCAATACACAAAAATATACAAAAAAAATACAAGAGTTTATAAATAAATATTTTCCTGTCTTTGTTCTTTTTTCTTCTGATTTGAGGTTCTCAGTTACTGCTCTGTTTGTAATGTATACATGCTCTGTTTTTTGCTTTTTTGTTTTGCTGGCTGGCTGCTGCTCTATTCTGTCTCTCTATTTTTTTTACTTTGTTTTTTTGTTGTTCTACTACGAGTTATGACTGAGTTATGTATTTGCTTTATATGTTTACCTTTTAATCTAAGAATATGTTACCTCAGTTCTTGATTATTTATCTATGAATATTTAATATTTTTTATTTTTATACTAAATAACGCTTTATTTGAAAAAAGTGTGTGCTTCGCTTCACAATAGAAGCAAGCCCTCGTCGCTTTTTTCCGCTTCTCGCTTCCCAGAACACTGTGTGGGATTAAGTTGTTTCATAGTAACACAAATTTGAGAAAGATAATTCTATGCTATATGATCTCAGCAGCACTTTGAAATTCGTCTCTCATCCAAATTTGTGTTTGTCTTAGTTAATTGGCTTATCACTGATTGATGGTTGTAGCTCTTATACAAAGATAACTCCTAACAAAGTTAATTTGAATAAAAGATGTCTAGCTCATGACTGGAACAACTATAATCCTAACAAATAAAAGTTTTAAAAATTAAAAGGAAAATTTTAGCACATGTCTGTTCCAGAAAAGATTATCTGCTCACGAAAATAGGTGGAAACCACATTAAAGCTAACACACCAACACTTTTAAAGTAGTATCAGTTTTCCACCGTAAATAGTGCTAGAGAAAATAAGGAATATGATCAACATACAAGTTAGGTATCAAAAGGCAGGATTGAATCGAGTTCAATACATCAGAAAATCTACCTAATGCATAAATCTAATGGTAATATAGGTAAGGAAGATTTTGGGACAGAAAGTGTGGACGATATGTCCATAAAGTTTAGGTTCAATAGAGAGAGATAGTTAATTTAACTTAAATAACAAAAGTCAAGAAGAAGGCTTAAAAGCTGGTCAGTACGCATGGAAGCTTGAGAGTATATTTGAAGAATGTGAGACTTCATAACACAAGGTACAAACAGAGGTCTTTATGCCAACAAAGTTAGCCAGATTTCATGCAAATGCAGATTTAGTACAAGCAAAGTGGAAGCAAGCAAATGTATGGTCTCAAGCTCATAAATGATACATGGTGATGGTAGTATATCAGTACCTGGAACTTGAACACAGGGTCCTTGCCTTCTGAAACTTTGATGCAACCACAAGACTAGATCTCTTGTCCACTACAGCCTGTATTATGTACTAACAGCTTGAAATACAGTAATATAGGCCATATATTCTTTCAAGAGCAAAAAGGAATTAAACCTGACCTCCTGGATTCTAACAGCAGATAATCCATATGAAAAGAAGGCTGGAGTTGGATCAACTAGTGACTGGACTATATCCAAATTACCTTCTTCAAAGATGAATAAATTCAGCAGAGCTGCAACAGCAAACAAGCAGCCTTTTGCTAAACAATCAAGCCTCTTAAAGAAACTGAATGAAAGCATTCCTGAAAAATGCAGAAACATCATCTTGGAAACTTTATGCTTCTCAGAGTCTATTTCCATCATTTGGCGTGATAAATTTTGGACTGAACTGTATATGCTGAGCTCTCTAAAACAGTCAATTATTCCCAAGATAGAATTGTATTCCCCACAGGATGAAAAATCTTTCAAGGTTTTTGGAGAACCGGAATTCAAGTTGCATCTGAGGCACCAGACCACTTGTAACAAGGAAGAGCTCATTAGCTTTAGTGTAGAAACCAGAAGACAAATATCTTCCAGACTTGCATCCACTATTGCATTCTCTTTGAAACTGTCCGAAGCTCTTAAAATTAGGCAACTTAAGGTGGACATAATCTCATCTTGGCAAGAGTTGTCTAGAAGATAGCGACTCTCTTTTACATATGTTACACAGGAACTTATCAGGTCAGATTTCATTTCAAAAAAAAGTTTAAGAAAGTGAGGTTGTGATGAATCCTCAAACTTCGAAATTAGATTATTGATCTCCTTTCTTGTCCTGGCTAATATACACAATTCAAAAAGGGGATGAATACCATTCCCTTCTGCACCTTTTGTAGAAGAATGACTAACAAATGAAGACTGACAGGCATTTTGCAACAGGGACATGTGCTTCATGTACAAAGCTACTGATTTTTCAAACAGTGAGAGAAAGAATTTGAGAGGTCTATGATTTGTCTTAAGGTTTTGATTATCCACCAGCAAAAAGGTGGCCTCGTAAATCATTGAAATTAATTGTGCTTGCATTAGTTTTGGGGCAGAAAGAATGATGGGGTTGAGAAGCAACGATATGGCCGCAGACAGACTCAACTCATGAGCTTTTAATGAAGATTTGAAATATTCATTGTTTACCAATAATAATCTGTTAAGATGATCTCCAGACCTATGCTCATCAGACCATGATAATAAGAAGTACCTAGACAAAACTTCCATTACTATGCCAATATCTCCCTGACCAGATTGAGGTGTAAATAAAACTTCCGCAGAAGAAGCTAGAGAATCAATAAGCTTAAAGTACCGTCTCAACTGTCCATGCACCAGAAGCTCATCCACAAAAACCTGCATATGCATTTCCCATAAGGGGTAAATTACACCAGATATCTTAAGTGAAGTACACAACATGAGGCAAGGTCAACAGTAAATTAAAAGATGTACAACAGAAAGAAAATTGAACAGAGAGAAATAGAAAACCTAACAAAGACTGATGGATGCCACTGACAATGAAACAAGATATCTTATAGATCAAATTAAGGTTCTGGCAATACTAGTACCTCATACACTCCAAAAAAAACAGATATCTTGTGGTGAAAGAACTTCTCTTAAGAAACACTGAGAGAGTCCATGACTGTTTAAGAAGAAGTTTTGTATCATATACATGCTGACTTGTGTACTCATTCCAATCATTAACTGAAAGACAGCGCCTACCCTTTTTCCTTTTTCACTCCCCCTCTCTCCCAGATGAATGAACATGGCAAGAAACGTATTTAACATGGAAGATAAAAGTTGTGCACTTCTCTCCAATATCTACACACTCATTCAGCTCTCAACCAGATTTTGTATATACAAGTTTTGTGAGAAAATTGTGCTCCCGATACTTCTTCTTTGAGGTGTAATATAGTAGATCAGTATCGTAAGATGCAGCCTGCGTCAATCAAGCTTTTAGCTTAGACATGCCACTGAGTTAACTAAAAACACCCTACAGCCAACAACCCCAGTGTGGACCCTACACTCTCGTTTGCTCATCAGGGATTTAATCAGTCTTAATTCCTTACCTCTCTATTGTAGTGCTAGTGATACAACAAGTGAAGACACACTGAGTTACTCACTCACTCAGACCTTATTAATGGTCAACATATTCTATTTTGACAGATAAGGAAGCATAAAAAAATTTCATGAGTACAAATCGAGAGCCATATACCAACCAACAAGAGATAAATAAGCAAATTACCTCAAATGTTGCACACAAGAAAGAAGTATGAGGATCAGATGGCTCAAAGAAATGGAGGGATGCAACAATGTCCTCTGTGGAGGTTGTTCTGCAATCATTATCCTCAGATGTGAATGCATGAGAAACTGATTTTTGAAAAGTCATTTCCATCCTATTTCCTGCTGCAAATGTTTTTATTGAACATAACTTTCGGAGCAACACCAAAAGGATCTTCCCTTTTTCTAAAAGAAGATTGTGTTGGGACACAAGCAAGGTCAAGGTTACCATACAACATCTCAGCAGTAAATAAAAAGTTTCAGCATCTTTGGACATATTCTTCTGCAAAATACCTTGTCTCTGATCATTCACAGAAGTATCACGGTGAGCAGAGAATAAAATGTCAAACCGCTCACACATTTCTTCAAATAATATGCCAGAGAGGGTCTCTATATCTTCTGATGATGCCTTAAACCCATTGTGATCAACTTCCATGTCCAAATCATCAAAATCAAGTTTATATGTTGGACTTTCTAGTGAGTTCAAGGAGAAATGGACAAGCAGACAATACAAACTTTTCAACACAGGTAACTTCACACCCTGCATGGTGGAAGAATGGGGCACAATAAATTAGCAGCGAATGAGGAAAATGAAATACTATATCAACTGTCGATTAGTTTAGTCAAAACATATTTCTATCAACAGGCATTTTAAAAAGTACTTTAGGGGAAACACTTAACAAGACAATAGTGTGCATTTAATTCAGTAAATTCAAAGACTCCCCCAGTAGTACCAAAAGATTAGTAGTACTTGGAAATTAACTGAGGACTTCATTTTCACCTTGAAATCCAATATTACCAGTTTGTTCTTATCGCATAATGTTTCTTTCTTTTTTTCTTTGGATAGGTTATTCGCAAGATGCATTTTTTTTCCTTTTTCCCATATGATGTATGTAATGTTTGTATATGCTCACAATCATTCCATATTCCTGATAGCTTTTCAACTTCCCTCTCCAATTTCTCTTGGGAGTAGAAAATTGCCACTGAATCTTAACTAGATTTGTAGTTTGCCGTTAAAAATAGTTAAGATGGCGATAATCAACAATGCTAAGGGGTCCAACATTCGTTCATAGCACAGAAGTAAGAAAACATGTAAGTGTCCAGTTTCCATCTTAAGCCAAAAATTACATAAACTGAAGCCAAAAAAGATAAGAACTTTTCATAACCCATGAAAGCATCCAACAACTGCAAATTGAAAATTAAACACTCCACAAAATCTGAATATAAAGTATCTCTAATGTTTCTACCAACAAGCAAGTCAATCCACAGCTACACTAAACCGAACTAGTCTGCAGCAAATTTTGAATGAGTTCACTATGCAGTCCGCAACATTGTCAAGCTATTTTAGTTTAAAAGCACCTATAATAAGTCAATCCAAACAGGCTCTTCATCATAATTAAACCCACAAAATTGACAATTTTCTCAACAATTCCAATCAACAAGCGCGCTGCAAAGAAGCTAAGACATTGAAAATTAGAAAACCAAACAAAGAAATAAAAACATAAGTAGAATACAAAACAAATAGGCATAATACATAAATGTGTCATTTAACTTGGCCTCATTTCACATTTACACCCTTGTGCACAGGTAGACACTTTAAGTTATATAAAGCTGAACAAGTAGACACATGAGTTTTGCGTGACATAATACACATAGGATACCACATAAGATGAAAATTGTATGTAGGATGTCTCATAGGACACATGTGTCTATTTGTTCAATTTTAGGGCATAAATATGAACTTAGGCAAAGTTAAAAGGCATACTTATGTATTATGCCAAACAAATCAGTTCATCAACAAAAAAATACCAACATTGGCGAGCTTAAAATGAGCTAAAAAAAATCGTAAAAAGCAAAAAATACACAAAATTTCTCAAAGTAACAATCTTGATCCCCAAAACCCCACCCACAACCCCTTCCCCAAAAAAGGAAGAGGAAAATTAAAACACAAACAACCCCTCTAAACAGAAATTAGGGAAAAGGGCAAACCAAGCAATAGAAGAGAAATCATATGAAACTGTAAAGCACCTGTGGAGTTTGAAGGACTGAGATAAGATGCTGGAAAATGCCAGAATCACCACAACCTAGGTTTCGTTTTTTGAAATGGTTGGAGCTGTTGGATTTTCTCTTAGAACCCATCAAAACTAAGCACAAATCAGTAGTCCAACCCGAACAATGTCACCCAAGAGAAGAAAGGATTTTGCGAGTTGAGAATTTTGGCGCGCAAAACTGATGTTTGGGAATTGGGAGTTGGTGAAGCCGGGTTAATGTCTCCTATCCACAACATCAAATTTTAATACTGCTCCGCTCTCAGGTTTGAGCTTGCATATGAAAAAAAATTGCTGCGAGCACCATTCTAAATGGGTCTTGCAGAGGGCAATTCAAAGTTAATGAAATCACTTTGATATGGGTTCCCGACAAAGAGAAAAACAAAAGAAAAACAAAAGTATTTTCTTTACATTTTTTTTTTCTCTTCAATATGATATTATTATTATTTTTTATTTTATTTATATTTTCTTTCTTCATAAAACAAATTATTTCTTCTATTTTCACACATTTATTATATTTATATTTTTTATATGAGGAACTTTCGCAAATAGCCACAATAATAAACTTAATTATGCTCAATTGCTATAGTTTGCATATTTATGGGTTGTAGCTACAATTTAAGCTATCTCATTTGTATAATTCACGGATTTGTATAAATTCGCAGGTTTGTATAATTCACGGGTACATTTGTATAATTCAGTTATTTTTGTATAAACTCAAAATAACGAATTTATACAATTACAAACATCAAAGTGTAAACAGTTATACAAATTATATTATACAAATTACGAATTATACAAAAGTTATACAAATTATATTAAACAAATTTTGAATTATGCAAACGTGCGAATTATACAAACTAAAAAGTTGAGCTGCGTAATTATTGCTAAAAGTAGGCCGCAAATTGTAATTAAGGCAAACTATAGTTATGTTAAGTAATTAACTATTATATGTTTGCTTATACGCGTAATTTTCCCTTTTTATATTTTGTGAAGGTAATAATTATATTTTTATCCAATTATAAATTTATATAAAATCATATATACAAAATTGAATTATATCGTCAACTTTAAAATCTAAAATTAATATTATAGAAATATTACATAAAAAAAATTAAGTATACTAGAAACTTAATTAAAAACATATAGTAACTTATAAAATGTTAAATTAATTTTTTTGTATAATGAAAATAAAAATAATATATTAAAAATTGATTTAGTGTGGATGAATTATGTCACGTCAAATTTAATGTGACACTATTCACACACTAAAATAGTATAAAAATAGTGTTGAATTGAAGTCTCTAAACACCATACTTTACACCAAAATAGATTTTGGTGTTTGACCGGAGATTTTTGAATGAATGAATTACTAGAATAGTCCCTGCATAATAATATATATATATATAGGAAAAAATGTCTGAAATATATTTGAACTTTAATCGAAATTGTTGTTACAATACCGAACTTTGGAAATGATCTTTTACCCCTCTGCACTATTTAATAGTGTATTTTAAAGGTATATATGTGCTTACGTGGACATCATAAATATTCCATCATTATAAATAGTAATGTGTCCATGTGGGCACATATATACCTTTAAAATACACTATTAAATAGTGTAGGGGGTAAAAGGTCCTCCATAAAGTTTGGTATCGTAACAGCAATTTCGACCAAAGGTGAAGTATTTTTCAGACCCTTTTCTCTCACACATATATATATATATATATATATTTCTATGTTTGATTTTTTTAAAATAAGAATCATCTAAGTGGATAACATTACTTAACATTAATATGAATAAAAACAATTTTAGAAAAACAATATATTAAATAGTGCATAATTTGAATTTATATAATAAATCTATATTTATATTTAAACCCTTTGAATTTTGATAATCGTATCAAATATATAGATCATTTTTAAATTTAGCACAATTTCAGTTTATATTTGAGTTTAATATTTATAATCGATATTAAGTTGTTATGTTCTTCTAAAATTATGAAGAAAAAAAAAGAAAGTTAGTTTTCTCATGTTTATCAAAAAAATTGTGAAGTTATCTTTAAAATAAATACACTTGTAAATTTCATAGTTAAACTTTTTTTTAAAGGTAATATAATTTAATAGGTCAGAACAAGACATTTCAATCTAAAATGCTTAGAAATAATATTTTAATATTATTTGTGTATCGTGTGGATATGTATACTAATTCTTGTTAAAAATAGTCCACGGGTATCATAGGACCCTCGTAAAATTAGAGTGTGTTAAAACGATTTCGACTATAGTAAGAAAGTGTTTTAAAACATTTTCCCTAAAAAGTTCAAACGATCACTTAAAATATATAACATAATTATAATACCTTTCAATATTTCAATATAAACTAAATTTATATGGTAGAATAGACATTGCAAATAGGGTAATTTAATATCATTGAGAACTTGAGTACTTTTTTTTACTTTTATTTTTTAACTTGAGTACTTTTTAACTTCTTCTTCTTTTTCTTTGTGGAAAACCTTGCAATTTTAATATCAGGTCATTCTTGTATGTGCCTAAATTTTACTTATTAATATTAATACGTGCCGAGAAAATCTTTTAAGATTAGGAAACTTACTACTAATATAATATTTCTACTAAAGAAAAAGTCTAAAACTTAAATAATTGCTATAAATCTATTGAATAGTGGATTGTCCATTTGATTTCTTATAAAATTAATTGGATTCATGTATGTATAATTCCAAGGTGATATGAACCTTGGTGGATAACTATGTATCTACTCGTTTGTCTTTTAACAAGGTAACGTTTGGGAGTGATATCTCAACACTATAAATAGAGATATCATTCATCATTTGGATGACACACTTGAATAAGAAGAACAGTTTTCTATTCCATCAACATTTCTTGCCTACTTCTCTTTATAGTTATATTATTATGAGCTTGATTTTGTAACACTTTATCAACATGAATATGCTCTAAAATTTGTAATACTTCGCAAAAGAGTTGTAGTTGAAACACTTGTGGGCAGAAACAGGTTCTATTTATTTTTTCTTGTTACACATTTATATTTTCAAAAGTTCCCCTTATACTAGTTTATTTTAGTATATATGTGTTATATGAAGAGGTAGACCATATTGATTTGTTTTACTTTAACAATTTTATACATTGGTTTATGATTATACTAACAATTCTTCGTTTCAGAAAAGAATTGAAGAATAAAGAAGTAAATTTTCATGTTGATTTTCTAAGTGTTAATTATGAGGAACTTATTAATATTTATAATTACTAGAGGTGAGAAAACTCTCTAAGTCTAATTTTGACTAAATCTGCTTCTATAATTCTTGATTTTTTTTAAAGGCTCATGGTTGAGTTCTGTTGATTTTGACTTATATGAGATGATTGAAGGGTAAGACTATGGATTCAAGTCACATCGCACCAAAAGGGTAAGACATCAGGTTAAAGTCCGGATGCACATAATGAAAAATATTTGAGGGTAAGACGGTAGATTCAAGTTCTATCGCACCAAGAGGGTAAGACATCAATTTGAATTTTGATGCACCATGATGATAATACGTTGGGTTCATGTCCCACCGATTTATGACCTAAGATACTTTATATGGATAAGACGTTGGATTCAAGTTCTAATGCACCATAATGATGATTTAGTGATGACTATGACAAACTAATTGTATTTTTTATGAGAAGTCATGAATTTTGCCCAATTGATTTGCTCAATTCTCTTATGTGAATGTGGTAGAAGTACATGATAAGTCTGAAAGATTACAGTGATTATTGTGGTTGTACAAATGAATATGGGCATGAGAACAAAAGAAAAGAAAATTATAATGGTCATCATTGTGGTTAAATTAAGAATATTGTGAGTTCTCCAAATATTCGTCAAAATGTGAAGGTAATTTTTTACATCAAAAGGTATAAAAAGTCATTGGACACAAGATTGTTGTGCGATCTAATAATATGATAAATTTGTAAATCCTCCATCAAAAGAAAGGAAGATAAAGTGGCGGCACACTGACCTTTCAAAGTGATGTTGAGGTGTGTCATGCAAAAAAAATAAAAGTTAAGGGCATGAATAAGAACATATTCATGTATGGTTGAAAATATATCATAACTCACCTCAACGAGAGGTTTGAGAGAAATAAATAAATTTCATTTGATAGGAATGGTCGTGTATGTTTATACGTCATAAATATTATGGTATGTTTATTGTGAACTATTGAAAGGGCAAAATAAAGAAATAATTCTTGTCTATAAAGGTTGTGGCCATGACCAAAATAATATTATTGTGTGGCAATACAAATTTGTCATTGGTTGTGTACCTATGGTACATCAAAAGTAGAGCAAGAAACATGTCTTGCTCGTAATAATTTTGACCGTGACAATAATAATATAATTTTCTCCTTGAAAGAGATGCTCACCATATGGATGGTGTCATGGAATATATGTGTAACATCTCGCAAATTGAAATAACTAGGAAGAAGTCAAGAATTGGAAATAGTGATTTTAGGAAATAATGAAAATTTGGAAATTTGTTTTAAGTTAAGTTAAGGATGAGTTTTGGTCAACTTCAAACGACCATAACTCCTAGCTCAGGATGAGTTAGGCGTGTTTCAGATATCGTAGGAAAGAACTTGGAATAATCTTTCCAACACCGCCGAGTTTACGTGATTCCGAGTTCGTATGAGTGAGATATGCCCATTTGAAGTTGGGTTGTTCAATTAAGGAAAGTCTAAATCGGATTTTGAAAGGGTAATTTAGTCTTTTCCTTTCACAATTTATTAAATCCGTTTTAGTAAATTACTTGGGCTCTAAATTGAGTTAGTTCAGTTTACGCAATTAAGAAATATGCTAGGGCTTTGAGAGAAGAGAAAAGAAGAGAAAAAGCAAGATTCATCATTTCGTAAAGAATTGATTGCGGGTTTCTTCAAGGATTTGATCCTACAAGGTATGTGAGACTCTCATAGCGTTGGGTTCGTTCACCCACGCGCCAAGCATGTTTAGTTCAGCGAAATTCGTTCTAAAAAGGTTGAAAGTTTGATGTTCTTGATATGTATATCTTAAAATTGTTTTCGTTCTTGAATTGGGCTCAATTGAGAAGTTTCTGAGATCTTTATGTCGAGTTTTAGAGTTGTTTTGAGTTAGGTTCTTGGGTACATATGCTGGGTATCTGAATCTAAAAAGAAATTGAGAAAAATAGTCGAGTTTAGGCGAATTGGGGCTGGAAAACGAAGAAGGAAAAAGTCGAGAAGGTTTTGGACGCGGACTTGCTCCCCCAGTGAACAAAAATCAGCTCTGCATCGCTGTTGGGACGCGGACTCCTTTGTCTCGAAATTAAATTTCGCGATCAAATATTTAAATGCATCTCCGCGTCACGGACTTGTTTCTAGACAGTGATTTCTTGACATTTTCTCATGTTCAACTATCTAAAATCACTCCTAAACATCATGAGATTTTTCCTATCACAAATCTCAATCCTTGAATCCATAATTCAATTCAAGGAAAGTTAAGAGTCAAGTCAAGTCAAGTTAAGAGAAGTTTACAAAGTTTTCAAAAGTCTTTTACAAACATTTTAACTTTGTTTTAAGACTTAAATTTCAAGTTGAGTAAAGAGTAAAGAGTAAAGATTGAAGTTCATTTCTTCAAAGAAGTATATGGGGACTATGTATTCCCGAAGAGTTTAAAAATATTTTCACATTTGAGTAAGAAAGGGAACATCGATTCCAAGAGAGCTTTTAAGCTAAGTTTTGAGTAATTATCTCAAACCAAAGAAAGAAGTTTGTTTTAAAACATATGAGCTAAGTATATTTTGGGAGTAGTATTGAGCACCGATATGGGGATGTGAGTTCATATTAACTCAAGTCTCCATAAACCATATAGCCATCACGGGTAGTAAAGGATCATACTTTTTAGATGACTCCTTAAGATGCTTTTAGCATAGACTAGTGGATCCACTTAGTTAAGGCGTTCTATATGATGACAAAGTATATGACAGTTCTGGTAGCGTGGGCAAGACGATGTATCACCACTTAGGCTTATAGTGGTGGTTGTCGGTTAGGGAAACTCCCACAGAAACTATATTACTTTATTGTATGAGTAGAGTTGAGTTTGTTATTGCATTTTCTTTAACGAACTAAGTTGTTTTCCACTGTTTTACAAATTGTATATATATTGCATGTGTTTTATTGCTTTATATTGAGTTAAGTTGTTCATGAGTTGAGTAAAGCCAAGGTAAGTGTTCCTTCCAGATTCTTTTCAAGCTTAAGTTGTGTTTAGCATTCTAACTCGCATACTCGTACATTCAATGTACTGATGCCAGTTGGCCTGCATCGTCTTATGATGCAGACGCAGGTAACCAGGATCATCACCCAGCGCCCCGTTGATCCAGTTGAGCACTCAAAGTCAGTTAGTGAGCCTCCTTGCATTCTGTAGGACTCTTTTTACTTTGCTTTAATTTCAGTATTTCATTGTTAGGATGATCGGGGGTCTTGTCCCGACATCCCTTTTTGTTTTAGAGGCTTCATAGACAAATAGTTATAGTTCTTTAGTCTTATTCATTTCAGTTGTATACATTTAAGACTTGAGTTGCCATTTTGGCTAAGTTATTATTTCTTAAGTTATTGCATGAGTTATGTTTCTTATGTTTAAGTCTTCCGCTGAGTAAGTAAGCCAGGCCAAGGGTTCGCTTGGGGCCATCAATGGTTCTCGAGTGTCAGTCCCGTCCAGGGTGTAGGCTCGGAGCGTGACAATGTGATAGTACACAAAAATTAATTACAAGTTCTAACGAGTTGTGTTATTGCCAGAGGAATAATATTGGGGTTGTAGTAATCTCAAAAGAAACTTTTTAAGTTTCGAATGAATTGAAAAGAAATATTGAGACTATAAATTATGAAAAGACTTAATATCTTCAAATTACTACAATCGAAGCGGGTTATAAATATTTATGTAAAATATTTCCCATTTTTTCCTCTTGTTTGTTGCACACAAACATGAACATGTTGATGAAATCACATACAAAAGTAAACTATAAATGTACTAGAATAAAAATCAGTTGTCATGATCGGTTGGGCATTCCGATTAAAATATGATGCAAAAATAATTGAGAATTCACATAGTTATATACTGAAGAAATAAAATATTCTTCAAGAATTCTCCTGTGTTGCTTATTCTCATAATAAAATTATCATTATACCAGCTAAAGTTGGGATTGTATTCCCTGAAATTATTTGGAACATATAAAAAGGTGAATATGAGTCCATTCACCTTCCATATGGATCATTTGCAACTATATGATACATGCATCTATGTTATGGTCACATGTGCTTTGTTGTAAACTTTCAAAATGGTGTTTGTAAGGTTGTTTGCTCGAATTGTTAAATTAAGAGCACAGTTCCAAACTATGAAATTATACTGATAATGCTGATTGGTTTAGTAGAAATTGTATGCCTCCAATTATATCTAAACCATTAATTATGGGAACAAATCTCCCAAAAAGAAATTTGGTATGAGATGAATTTTTTTAACATGTAGCAACGCTTGTACGCATCAAGCCAACAAAGGTCCCCTATCAAAATTGGTTCAGGGTTAGGAACCAAATAATTTTCATCTAAAATATTGAATGTGTGGTTATGATTTTAATTGCTCCACCACGCATAAAGATGAATTCCCAAATAAGGTTGGGATGAATGTTAGATTTTCTAACATTAGGGGGAGAGATGATTGACAGCTGAAAATTATGTGTGAGGCTAATTATGAATTATCTAGGTACTCATTAAAAGAAAATGTGAACTTGAAGTTCAAGTGACAATTCATTTGCATAATGTTGTAAATCAATTGCCAGATGAATTTACTGACCCTATGATATAATTCAGCTGCAAATGCTTCAATGAGAAGTCCTTGAAGGACATAGTCTATGATACGCCTGAAGCGTAATAGAACAATCGGTTCCAAATGTAAAATTTCTTGAAGAAGGAGATGAGCAAATGATCAATATGATCATGATAATGAGGCAAGTGTTATA
Organism: Solanum acaule; assembly: GCA_036250505.1. Lineage (NCBI taxonomy): Eukaryota > Viridiplantae > Streptophyta > Magnoliopsida > Solanales > Solanaceae > Solanum > Solanum acaule. The sequence continues at coordinate 9,031 of JAJOOR010002007.1, read as the reverse complement.
AGAGAGCACCACAACATAACACTTCATAAAACCTTGGAAAATGTTCAGGTACCTGAAAAATGAAGAGATCTCGATAAGTTATGTCATATTGGAATCGATATCAAATAACTGTCGACAATATCTTTGATATAAAGTAGCGCTCAATGATATAAATTGTGACGCGGATTTTGAATTCAAATTTGTCATATAGTGTGGACAGATAAATGATTGGGCCAAATAAAATGCATAAGTCAAGTATATTTTGTTTCACTTAGAAAAATGATGTTTTGGATTGTTAGTCTATAAATCAAGGTATAATGTCAGTGGGGTACAAATAAATTATTATGAGATGGTATAACCGTAAGATATCAAGTACGACTTGTGTCTTGGGGCATAAAAGTTTGTTGCAAAAATCCTGACATTATTGGAGATGTTTTCTCCTATGGCGGTTGCAATGAGATTTATTGTGATCTGACAATATATGAAAACTTGAATGCATATAATGAGTAATTATCATGTCTAGCTAGACAATACTGAAGGTTATATGAAAACCTTGAAGCAATCAAGGTGTCTGAAACATATAAAAGTTTGAAAGAAACTTTTTCAATAAAGTTTGAGAATCCTTATATGGATTGAAATAATCAAGGAAAAAAGGATATAAAAAAAATAACCCTATTTGTCCTTGCAATTTTTTCAGGATCTGAATTTGTTATAATAGTTGTGTATGTTGATGACTTGAACATCATTAGCACTCTTAAGGAGCTTTCAAAAGCTATTGAGTGTTTGAAAAGAAAATCAAAAATGAAAAGGTCTTGGTAAGATAAAATTTTGTCTTGACCTACAGATTGAGAATTTGACATATGAAATATTTGTCCATCAGTGAACATACATAGAAAAGTTTGATGCAATTTTGCATGAATAAATCACATTTATTGAGTACCTCAATAATTATGAGATCTCTTGACATAAATAAAGATTCATTTTTGATCTCAAAAGAAGGATGAAGAGCTTCTTGGTGATGAAAATCCATACCTTAGTGCTATCAGGGCACTAATGCACCTGACTAACAATACTCGACCAAATATCTATTTTGCAGTAAGTTTACTGGCAAGATTCAGCTCCTCCCCAACATAAAGACATTGAAATGGTGTTAAACACATACAATAATATCTTCGAGGGACCATAGGTTTATTCTATTCCGATGAATCCAAGTCAGAACTGATTGGTTACGCAGATACAAAATATTTATTTGATCCGCATAAAGCTCAGTCTCAAACAAGCTATTTGTTTGCATGTGGAGGCACAATAATATCTTGGCGATCAATGAAGCAAACATTTGTAACCACTTCTTCAAACCATGCAAAATAATAGCCCTCCATGAAGCAAGTTGAGAGTGCGTCTGATTGAGATCAATGACACACCATATTAAAAAAATGTGTAGTTTTTCTTTGAAAAAGAATATACCAACCACAATGTACGAAAATAATCAATTGCAAATGAAAGTGTCCATAAGATGATTGTTGTTATGAACCAGTTGAATGAGCAATCTACTTGCAGCAATGAGGTCACGAATAAAGTGATTTTCAAGAATGTATTCGGCTAAGCTTAAAGCCTCATCATATTCATGAAACCAGAAAATGATATATCCGAATGTGTTCAATCATGCAACATCTTCATGAATGTGATTTGATCACAAAGACATTGTCAATATTTCAGAAAGTTGGTATATAAGATTGGATGACATCATCACAAGAAATTAAGTGATGTTTTGATCAGGGGGAGTATAATACGTGTTGCACTCTTTTTTCCTTGATCGAGGTTTTGTCCCACTGGGTTTTTCTGGCAAGGTTTTTAATGAGGCAACAAATAATGTGTATCAAAAGATATGTGTACTCTTTTTCCTTCACTAGAATTTTTCCCAGAGGGTTTTTCCTAATAAGGTTTTAACGAGACACATTATCTATGGACATCCAAGGGGAGTGTTATAAATCCATTGAATAGTGGATTGTCCATTTGATTTCTTAAAGAATTAATTGGATTAATGTATGTATGTATAACGCCAAGGTGATATGAACCTTGGTGGATAACTATGTATCTACCAGTTTGTCTTTTAATAAGGTGATATTTGGGAGTGATATCTCAACACTACAAATAGAGATATCATTCGCCATTTGTTTGGATGACACACTTGAATAAGAAGAAAAGTTCTCTATTCCATCAACATTTCTTGCCTACTTCTTTTTCTAGTTATATTATTGAGCTTGATTTTATAACAATAATAATTTAAAAGAAAATGTAATTAAAAAGTTGATTTTGTCTCAAGAAACCAATAAGGTCTTATATACACGTTGCAATAGATTGGTTTTGGCAACGAGTATCTCTGTTGCTACAAAGACAAAGCACCAGCTGATCATAACTGTGATAGTCGATCGCCAACAAGTGGTACTGCATATATAGGTATATGGTTACGTAAATTAACACAAAACGAGTGCGTATAGATGTACCTGCTTCTTGATTCCAATCCATGATGTACTATTGTTGATGATTGTAACTAAAGCCAATACCATAGACGATTATGCTTGCATTTTTCCCAGTTATTGCACAAAAATAGGTAAGAGGGATATACCAATAAGTTTTGCAACGAATGCAAACACCTAAAGAACTAAGAAAATGCAACAGTAACGATGAGTACAATTCCCAGGCCGTGCCATAATTTTAAAATGTCCAAATCCATCTACCTGTGAAGACAATAAATAGTAAACAGAAGTACTAATTCCTGATAACTATTGCTCCTATCTGCTATGTTGCTTGGACTCTTTATTTTTGGTGCCACACCCATGTCGACATGATATGCAATGGCGGAGCAAGGATTTTCAATAAGGAGGTTCAAAATCTGAAAAAATAGACACACGAAGTAGCCGAAGGGGGTTTGACATCTACTATATATACCTAAAAAAAATATTTTAACCATGTATAAATAATATAATTTTCTGCCGAAGGGAGTTCGGATGAAGCCCCTCATTGTAAGGTGGCTCCGCCACTGACGACAGGGTGTGGGTGTGGGATCCATGTCCGATTTGGTCAACCAATTTTGGGTACTTTGGCCAAATCGATGGGAAAAGTCTGGACAGTTTTAATGATTTCTATAATCAATACAAAAGCTAAGATGAAATTTAAGAAAATGGAATACCTTATATATACAAATTTCTATGTCACTCCTTTTCCTTTAATCTTCTTGCAGGATTCTCCTCAAGTTCTCCATAAAATATCTCATAACTTAGGTTTTATACCTCTATTTTTAGATATTTTAATTATTTTTAGGTGAATCCCCGCACCCGTATCCGTAAATGGATCCATATCCCCGAATCTTAAAAATTAGATTATGAAGGATCCGACCTCTAGATCCGCACCCGTATCGGACACCCGCACCTGAGTATGAGCAACTTACCTCCTATGCATACCAAACTACATGAAGTGAAACAAGTATAACCATTTGTCATGATATGATTCAAATAGTAGCAAAGCAGTAAACTCAGAAGCAACACATAGCAGCTTTCTAATAAAACAGTGAACAGAAAAGGGTCCTCTGAAATGCAAAATCACTAGCATTATGTTAGTGCTAGTTGTAAACACAAAGTTAACAGTGCACCAGCAGTTATAGTCATCGTTGCATCTGTAAATAGACCTACAGTTACAAGTGCTACTGTGTCTCTATATTTGTGTTGTGTCTCTCTATTTTTGTGATTACATTAATGTGTATTTTGATATAAATAGATGAAGAGTTTTGTTAGTGAAATACACTATGAACGAATTGTCACTTTTTTCTTAGTTTTGATGATTATTAAGGTTTTCTGGGTTGCTACATGTGTGATGTTGTCTGATGGATTGTGAACTCAGCATCTGCTATTTTGTTGTGAGTGTTGGATATATATGAAGATTTTTCACATTAGTGTTAGAATAGATACAAAAATCATATAATTTGTCAACACTTCTCTATAAAATGGCATAAAAAAGCTTAAATAATCGTAATTTGGAAGTAAATTAGTAGTCTATGAATATTTTTTGGAATTGTACTTATTGAAATGAATTGACCCGAAAAACTGGTTACTATCTTAATTGCTACCTTATTTTCACTATCCCTAATTTTGTTGGTGATTTGCTTGTGTTGTATGGGATTTTAATGGATAATGAGGATAAAAGTTGGATGAATTGCGTAAGATGGACGGATGAGTATATTCGTGGAGTGAACAATTTTTTTGATAAGGCATTTGAACGAGCTTCTCAAGGAAATGAGATATTATGCCCTTGCAGAAACTGCATAAATCGCTATTGGCATTACAAAAATGTGGTGGAGGATCATTTGGTTGCTGGTTACACCAAATGGGATTTTCACGGAGAAGGGTTTTTCTCGAGAAATACACCTCATCTAATCAATGATGATGAAGGTTCTAATTTCCATGATGATATTGATCTACTTTATGATACTTTTAGAAATGTAGAGGCGGAGTCAGGGCATGAAGGAGTGGGAGAGGGATTACCCGAAGATGCAAATAATTTTTTAAATTATTGGAGGAAGGAAAACAATTGCTATATCCGGGCTGTGAAAATTTTACTAAATTGAATTTCACCTTCTGTCGTACTTGTTTAAATCCTTGCATGGGTTGAGCAATGTAGCATTTTCAAACTTATTATTGATAAAAGAGGTTTCACTTTGCTCATATACCAGAGTCTTTCATTAAGGCTAGAAAGGTGATTTAAAATTTGTGTCTTTTGTTCCACAATTTCTCTACATAACTATAAAATCTTTTGTTCATATTATTGTAGGCTATTCCACTAACAAAAGAAAAAAGAGGTGGTACACAAATGCAAAGTGTACACGAACAGAGTGAGCGCAAACTGATCGTGCTAAATGAGCTGTACCAGCCCATTGGTCCTACTGAAGCAGTGATAAAGGAGTTGGGCAGCTTCCTTGGCACATTGGCAAGGAATGGGACATTTTGTCCTCTTAACCTACTTCATTGGAAAACGTTGAAGACACACGATGATATGTGGAACGAACTATATCAAGGTTTGAAGTTCTTAATATTTTGATTTTTAATTGAAAATATTTCACTTTTTTTGTGTTAACCCACAATTGCATGAAATTGTAGGAGAAATATGACATTCCTGAAGTTGGGAAAGATTGGGCTTTTGATGCAATTAAATTTGCTTGAAGAGGGTATAAGAGTAGGCTGAAGAAAAACTACTTTTATGCCTACTCTAATGACGAAATTCGAATGGAAAAAAGGCCTAAAGATGTTTCAGAATCTGTATTTAAGGATATCCTTCAATATTGGAACTCCGAATAAGCTATGGTAAGATATAAATCATGTAACTCTTGTGAATATTTTTCTGCATTTGCGTTTTAGTCTCTGTACAACTCCTTTTTGGCTAGACAGCCATGAGAGGCAATGTGAATACGATTATGTCTTTGATACACTGTTTCTTTGAGTGGAAGTTGATAGATTTTCTTCTGTCTTTCTGGTCGAAAACATTTGCACGTTTGACAGACAATTCCACTCAGTCATTGGGATATATCTTGGCTATTTATTTTCTGTGGGGAAAAGGAAAATTAAGAGTGATCTATGCAAATATGACTGGTGCACCAAATCTAGCAATTAATTTGTACACATCCTAGACTAGTTCTCTTGTACTCCGATACTATTATTGCAGTGTTGTTATTTATTGTAACTAACAAGGAACTAACGAAATCAACTAGCATGAAACTGACTAGTTTTTGACCCTAAAGCTCTTTCCAAAACCCACCTCAACTGTCTTTTCCAGATGGTCGAGTTACAGTTATTCAGCGTTAAACAGTTGGTCATCTTGATTTGCAGCTGCCAGTTCAGTTTCCAGAATAATTGCTGCATTGTAAGCACTCTTATAGAGAAGCAGGAAAAATATTTTCAAGAGGTATTGCTTCTTCTGTTTCTTACTATCTTTTCAAATAAGTTTTCCTTTTATTCATCAAATTGTCTGAAATTTTAATATGATGATGATTAAAAATGCACTATCTAGATTTATTTACTTGCTGATCAGCTTCATTTATTTGCAGAATATGTCAAAAACTGATAAAGAGAATCGGAATAAGTTGAGGCATCCGCACACTGTTGGCAAAACAAGTTTTGCTATAATCTGTGAGGTTTGATGTTGTCTGATAATTTAACTCTGAACTTATTGACTTTACTTAGGAAGATTTTAATGCTAACTTACTAGAATAAAAAGAAGGAAAGTGTTGATGGGTTATCAAGTAAGGGGTTTTTTGTGGCTACTAGAAGGAGGAAACCTGGCCGAGTATACAAAGGCTCATATGAGGATACAACCAACAAAATAGTACGGAGTTTTCTTCTGATAATTTCTTTGTTCTTAAATATTGGATCAGTTTAATTTACTTGAACTCTATTCTCTTGAATCTGATTTGTAGGCTGAAATGGAGACAATAGAAACTCAAGAAACTGAAGATGGTAGTCAATCAGTTGATGCATATGCAGCAGTTATGGCACCTGATCATCCAGGTCGAGTAAGATTGTACAGACGTGGGGAAATTACCAAGACTCTTTTGAAACGGAAAGTGGCAGATTCTGGACCTCGTCTAATGTTATTGATGATGAAAGGATCCAGAGAAAAATTGAGGAACTGGAAGAGAGGGTTCAACAAAGAATGCAGGAAAAGTTCAATGCGCAGAAAGACAACATGGAAAGAGATGTTACAATGAACATCATTGCACAACTTCAGTGTCTAAATCCAGGACTAGCACTTGATCCTAGCATGCTAAGATTCAGTGTTCATTCACCGGGAGAAGAGGCTGCTATTCAACTAATCAATCATTCATCTGCTGGTAGTAGCCATCAAGGTCGGTACTACTTCTTTTTCTTCTTCTTGTCCTACTTTCTTCTGCTTCTTCTTCTTTAGTATTATGTGTACATGTATCAATTTTAGTATCACTAGAGATTTATGTGGTATATATTGTTGTGATATGCTTGGGATTGTACTTATCTGATCTCTCACTTTCTAAATATTAGTGGGCGATTGTTGCAACATCTTCGCTTCCCATTCTTTTTAATTGTTTCCCGCGAGTATTTCCCTAACCTGTTATTCACACTCAGGTCCCAGCTAAATTCGCTGAGTTAGAGATTCTCTTATTGATTGATTTGCATGTCTAGAGTTAGTGGCAAACCAGTCCAGTACCTATCAATATGTCCACGAGCCTATTTATTATCGTCCCTCTTTCAAATGGTAGCAGTGGCTTTTGAGTGGTTAGAAACACAATTTTTCTGTTTAAGGGGCTGCATATATATAGTTACATAAGGCTTCTATACCACAAAACATGAAACTGACCCCCACAACTAGTTGGAGAAAATCCTTGGAAGGATATTGTTAATCGGTAATATATATTTATTTGGGATCATTCTATGCTTGAAATGCATTAACTATTGAATGATTTTAATAATGTCCTAGGTAGCAATGACTATTAAATCTACTAACTATACAAGTATTATGAATGTTAATGAAATGAGCTGTAATTTACTATACTAGTCTTGATTCCTCATGGTTGTATGAGCTGTAATAGTGGTTGAAAAACTTCTCGTCCAGGGTTCTCTTAAGCCACACCTCCATGGCTCTTTGTTTGAAAGAACCGTTCAGTGGCTAGTAGGACGTAAATTTAATTCCACATTATCTGTAACTTATTGTAAATGTCTCGTGTACTATATATGAATGAAATGTGTTCTAATTTGTTTGCTTCTCAAAAACAGCCTGCACTGTACCTTAGTATGGGGCTTTGCTGTCTAGCAATTTCAAGGCACCATCTAGTTAAAGGTATTTATTTGGAAAATGTTGATGGTACTAAAGCCAGTGAAGTTACATTTTAGTGATGGATTCGTTATGTATGCTGATCATGCCATTGTTACAGTCTCATTAGGTGTTTAAAAGGAATTCAGGACGACGATCAAGACTCTGCTGTTTTTAGTCCTCCACTTTCAAAACTGAAGCAATTTCAAGACTTGGATTTGGTATTGTTGACAAGTTATTCTTGAAACTGAGTAGTCCAAGTTTTAATTAAGTTTGCTCTGAACTTGAAAATCTGTTTGGCCCTCAGTTTTATTTCTGTTTGGTACTCCGTTTCTATTGCATAATTTGGGCTGAACTTGAAAATCTGAATAGTCAGGAGATGGATCAAGATTTGATCAAATGATAATTGTTAAAATTTGAGCTTATTCTTATTTGAGATTTGGCTTTATTTAAGATTTGATCTTGTTGAAGCTGTTTAGTTTGATAAAATTGGATCATTAATGTCTCTAGTTCTAATTCATTGGAGTGCTATAGATTTGTCACGCCCCGAGCCTACACCCTGGGCGGGACCGGCACCTGGAGACCATTGCTGGCCCCAGGCGAACCCTTGGCCTGGCTTTCTTAACTCAGCGGAAACCTAACTCAACAGAATAGAATAACTCAATGACATGCAAAGACATTTACAACTTAACTGATAAACATCTGGCCCAAAAGGGCAACTCGAGTCTCAAAATAGAATATTTACATATATATATACCGAGATGAGAGAGTCAATACTAACTGACTGACTGTTTGTCTATGAAGCCTCTAAAATACTGAGATGGATGTTGGGACAAACCCCACAACATCCTACTAGAACAAAACTAAAAGAACAAAATATCCGAGTCCTCCGGAAAGCAAGGAGGCTCACCACTGACTCTGGAGTGCTCAACTGGATCAACGGCGTACTGGATGCTGATCCTGGGTACCTGTGTCTGCATCATAAGACGATGCAGGCCAACTGGCATCAGTACATGGAATGTACGAGTATGCGAGCTGGAAGAAAACTAAACCACAACTTAAGCTTGAAAGGAGAACAAGAGATCACTTACCTGACTCTGTACGACTTATATAAATAACTGAAGTCAAAGTAAAGCAATAAGACACATGCCATACATATAAAGCTTGTAAAACAATGTAAACAACTTAGTTCGTTAAGGACAAAACGATAACAAACTCAACC